>CANNWQ010000048.1:0-60000 GCA_947532105.1 Athrips mouffetella | reverse complement strand
CAACCAAATTTGTGCACCACGACTCTCGCCGGATGGATGGATTGCAGAGCACAGACCCTCCGCTCGACTGAACGATCTTCTATTATGTCCAGAAACAACTTCTCTCTTTTCACTTCGTAGAGTTTCTTTGCTTCCTGGACTCGTAAGTCCAGGGGAATAAGTCCAGTGATGACAAGTGCTGCGTTTATGGAGACCGTTCGATAGGCCTTTGCAATCTTTTGTGCGAAGCCTCGTTGAATTGTTATCAGCTGTTTCTGCACAGTCAGCTTCTTTGTAGCATCAGCCCAAATGCTCGCTGCGTACAATATTATCGGCTCCACCACAGATACGTAGATCGTTTTAATGACCTCTGCGTTTAGTCCCCAATCGATTTTTGCTGCCCGAGCCAGTTGTTTGTATACATTTGCAGCTTTTCTGCATACTTGAGCAACGTGGCTATTGAACGTCAGTTTTTTGTCGATCGTGAGGCCTAGTAATTTGATTTCGTCTACTACTTGAATAGGCACTCCCCCCATGCGAATGACTGGCGTGTTATATTTAAGTTTTTTTGTAATAACCATGACGTTAGTTTTTTGGGGTGCAAATCTAAGCTTGTTTCTTATACCCCAGTTATTCACGTGGTCAAGAGTGACCTCCGCTTGGCGTTGTATGTCAGCAACCGAAAGACCAGAGAAGACCAAGACGATATCATCCGCAAAGGCTTGGATGTAGGTTCCATGTTGAGCAATTTCATCGAGAAGGGGATCGAGAAGGATATTCCAAAAAGTGGGTCCACCTATTGATCCTTGTATGCATCCTTTGGTGGTGGCTTTTTCAACTTCCACTCCAGAATATCTGACTCTTACTTTTCTGTCATCGAAGTAGCTGTTCACCAGGCGCCTAAGGTTAACTGGGCATCTTTTGTCCTTCAAATGACATTTGATGGCAGGCCACCAGGCGCTATCGAAAGCGCCCTCTATGTCAAGTGAAACCACGATGTTCAACATCTTGTTCTTCAAATTCCTTTGAATATGACTCATGAAATCATAGAGGGCGTCTTCGGTGCTTCGCTGTGGAACAAACCCATACTGCCATTTATTTGACTTCGGCAAGATATGCCACCTCAACCTACCGATCAGCATCTTTTCTAAAATTTTTCCTAAAATCGGGAGAAGGCCTATCGGTCTGTATGCCTTGGGCTGTGAATAGTCCGATTTGCCGGGTTTACGCAGAATGATAACTACTGCTTTCTTCCATGCCCTTGGGAAGTGCGAAAGTTCAAGGCACTTATTTAATATATATAAAAAGAGTTCTTCATTTGTTGCTATAGCTCTGATACATATATCGGCAGTGAATCCGTCTGCTCCTGGAGCTTTTTTTGGACTAAAACTGTGCATCGTTCTTCTCAGTTCGTCGATTGTGAAAGCTGGATCGTGTGTATCGGTCCCAAACTCGGTTGCTGCTCGTTCCGCTTCTCTTCTTATGGATACATGCTCAGATGTATCCTCTTCTTCCCTATCGGTTGGGAAAAAGGTTGAAGCTAGTAATTTGGCGGACGCACTAGGGTCCAGCACGGTTCCACTTTCAACTAAGAGCTGATCCTCGTATTTTCTCGCAGTGCGTCCAATGACCCTATAAATACCGTCCCAGATGCTTTCACGGTCCTGTTTAGAGCAGAATTCCTTCCAACTCTTCGTATAAGCTATGTTTGCTGCATTTTCGTAATTCTCCTTTTCCTTGAGGTACTCGCTAACTACGTGGCTGCGTCTTCGGGGAGCCGCATGTGGTATTCGTCTTTTCAGCCTCATCACATTTGCTTTATGTTCCTCGAGCGTTTCGTTCCACCACGGTAAGTTCACTTTGGGGCTATGCTTCAACAAAGGTATAGTAGCATCACAAGTTTCCTCCACAACATTAATGTATTTATTTACTACCCCCTCAAGGTCTGCTTTTGAATTTATGTTTTGTATTGTTTCTAATGTTATCTCTGATTCGGCTAATTTCCTCTTCATTATGGTTCCAAATTCTTCCCAATTGGCTTTTTTTGAATTGTATTTTCTTGTAGATGATTTAAGTCTTGAACTTGTATGTTTCTCAAAATTTATTTTGTATACTATCGTGTTGTGGTCGGAACTTGTGATGCTCTTATTTACCTCCCAGTCTTGCACAGCACCCATCGCGTTGGAATCAGCGACTGTAATATCTACATGGCTTTGGTAGCGTTTATCTCCTCTGATTGTGTCAAACGTGGGCTCGTTTCCCACGTTTAACACATGCAGATTTAACTCTTCAAGCATTCCAGCAAGGTCTTCTCCCCGTTGATTTTCCGTGACACTGCCCCACCAGGGACTCCATGCGTTAAAATCACCACCAATAAGAATTTTCTCTCCAGCATGCTGGGACAAAGTTAATTTTATATGTTCTAGGTACGGTTCCAGCGGCTGGGTGTCTTCGAAATATACCGACATCACCGTTAAACTCCATTTGTCCGTTTTGATTGTTGCCACGGCAATGTTTTCTGTCGTGTGTACGGGATCATCCACTACAGTGATGTCGTTGTCAAAGACTACAATCGCCGCTTTAACCGGACCCACTCTGCCATTAATTTTCTGAGTAATTCTAATACCTCTTTGCTGTTTCATTTCCCCAATGTTACCAATGTACGGTTCCTGCAGCAGAGCGAAGCAAATTTTCCGTTTCGCACCTTCAAGTAAGAGTTCTGCTGTTGCCAGCTTCTTCCTTTGGAGGTTCGCTTGTAGAACTTGGTAGCCTAGTGGTCTTTTTGTAGTCAGTGAAGTAACCTGGTCGTCTTTAGCAGTACGCCACACTAGATCTTGCTAAGTTTTCCCACTTTTTTCTAACCGGACAGGTGCTGTCGAACGCGTTATGCTCCGTATCATCTTTTTTGGTTATACTGCAGTTTCGGCAAGTAGGTGGATCTCCAGTCAGTGCCACTGGACAGTCGCTCTTGAGATGCGGGTCACCACAGTGGCTACAAAGAGGCTCCGAACTAGTGCAGAACCTCTTTCCGTGCCCATAGCCGAGACATAATGAGCATTGTACTAGGGGCGACTGATCCAGTACTATGATTCGTTGGAGATCAATGTGGAGCCGACCCGCACCCGTGGCTCTTTGCCAAACTTTAGGTGATACTTGCAGTATGACATGGTTTGTGTGTGGGTTTCGTGTCCTCCGTCGGTATTTTATTTTAATTCGCGTGTCATCTGCTGGGATATCACTGAAAAGGTAAGAATTCTGCTTTTGCAGGCACTGTATTATGTCGTTATCCGTATTATATGACAGAACATCTTTCAAGATTATCATTGGATCTTTGTTCTGGACTTCTTCTAATTGGAGGTTGCCAGCCTGGCTGATCTTATTTTTCACCCTGATCAACTCCTCCTTTGTGTTAAAACCGACAATAACTTTCTGGTCTTTAGCCTTCCTCAATCGTTCTACACGTATTCCCTCTTTCTTAGCATCAACTGCGGTTCTAATCTTTGTTATAACTTCTGCACTTGTGTCTTTATCATCCTTCGATGATATCACTACTGAGTGCAGTGATTTTTGAGTAAATTTTGCCGATGATGAGGCAGCCGCAATCTCCGCATAAGACGGTGCTTGACCTGTGGTGTAGAGGCGGGCGCTCGAGTCCAGCTTTTCAGTAAGGAGCTTGGTGTGCTCGTTACACCCTTCAACCGCCTTCAAATGCTCTTCCAGCTTTCCCGTTAGCTGTTTTATTACATCTTTGTTTTTAGAAGAGTCTGATAATGCCATATTTGTATTGGTAGAGTTTGCAGCAATTTTTGCTTGCTTTTTCAGTTCTTCAATCCCTTTGTTAGTTTCTAACAACAATTTAGTGTGCTCTTCAAGTTGCATAAGGATTGGATTTGGGTCGGGGTTGACCAAGAAGGTAGAGTCGGTAAGGCTTATTTCTGGTTCTGTCTTTTTGGCCTTTGATTTCTCTTTTGTCTTTCTACTATTTTTTGCGTCCGTTTCCGCTTCTTTGACTAGCTGATAAAGTCGCTCTAGTACATCAAACAAAGTGTGTTTTATCACTTTGCTTATGTTGCCCGAATTATTAAGGTTCATTTTACCCTTGGTAAGGCAGGCATGAGCTTCGGATATTCGGTCAATATAATTTTGTTGTTTTGGGTTTTGCTTTGTCTCAGTATGCACAGATGTTACACCGCTATCTTGCGGTAATATAGGCCCATTTTGTTCTACAGGGCCAGCCTGCGTCGTCATGCTTGTGGTGGGAAGCGGTTCAGCGTTTGTTGTCTCCCACTCATTTATGCTGCGTCTGACATTAGTGGCAGCCATTTCGGCTTGGGATGGTGCTTCATCCGTTTTTTTTATTGGAGTCCTGATTCCTAACATATTGACGGATTGCCTCTGTGCGTCCGAAACGATGGTAAGTATAGAAATATATATGAAAAATATAAAAAGTTGAGTAAAGGGTCAAGAAATATATATATATATACAAAGTATACGGTATAAACTAAAAGTACACCTAATTTGAGTCGCAGACTCTGTCAACTTTGTACAATTACTCAATTGTAGAGGTCAGAAATATTATTTATTAAGTGAAAGGTTCCACAAATCAAAATTTTGAAAATCAAATATAATAATTTTAAAATCAAATCTCTAGGTAGAGTCGCAGACTCTTTTGTGTAAATAAAAAGAGTGTCTGGTTCAAAATATACAATAAATCCAAAATAAAAATTTTATGGTCAAAATCTTAGGAATTTTTTTTTTTTTTACTATGTAGAGTCAAAATTTTGTGTCCACTAGAACGCTCTCTCAGAATCCTTTCCAATAAACCCAAACATGGCACTTCTACTCCAAGAGATACGAGAGATATCTCACACTAAAGATTTTCAATATGGCGGACAAGATGGCCGCCTAAAGTCTATTTTCGTTGTTTTTAAGGGTAGAGTACCCGAATTTGGGTTCATTTAAAAGAAAATCGCTCAGGGAATACAATGGTAATAAAATATTAATTTTATAACTATATTTGGATTTTTAGAACTAAAAAAACTATTGTTTTATGATAAAAATTGTGTAAAAATATTTAAAAAGAGTTAAAAAAAAAATTAAAAAAAAAAATTTTAAGCCTGAAAAAGCTAAAAACTATTTTAAAATAAAATATAACAGTCAACAGGGGCCTATACTATTATCACGTGTCTATAGTGAATTTTGAAAAAAATATAACTCCAAGAACTGAAGCTAAAAAATTTGAAAATTTGCATAGGTATTAACAAAGCTAATAGCAGCAACCCACTGTTTTAAAAAGTGGGGGTCATCGATCGTCCCTTGGAGATACGATTTTTTGAAATATTTCAATATATTTAAAAGTCTCTACCTTCATCCAGGGATGATATATTTCCAATCTTGAAACACCAATAAACTTGACAGAGCAGTCTTCTTCTTCGACAATGGTTAGATTGCCTAAGGCAACCCTAGATGTCTGACCACGTGGCCACGTGAAAGTTGTTTTTTTGTTAATATTGCAGCACCCTCTTGCGGGAAAAATCCAAATTTGAGATTTTTATGTAGAGACCTATAAGGCCTACTGAAAAGCAACGAAAAACAAACAGGTCGTCGATCTAAAACACGCAGCGTATTTTTTTGAAAGTTCCAAATTTTCACTTTTTTCACAAAATCACTCGTGTTAAAACAAAAACAAATAGATAGTAAAAACAAGTACCACAGAAAGGTGCGTCACAATTTTCCGCAAATTTTGATATATATAACGTCACTTTTAAATAACCTTTCGGCACTTATTTCGATTTTTAAGGAAATTTTAAGCGTGGAGAAACTATGTCAGCGACCGTTCACGACCGTAGGAGGTGCGCAACTGGGTTAGGTTAGGTTAGGTTAGGTTAGGTTAGGTTAGGTTAGGTTTTTTTTTTTTTTTTTTTTTTTTTTTTTTTCTCTTCTACCTCCAACATAATCGGAGTCTAATTCTACTCTAATTCTCTTTATCACTCCAGTTCCATCTTTAATGCTTCTCGTACTTTCATGCTACATACTTGGTCTTTCTTTAATCCATCCACATTCTTTCTTACTTCTTGAGATTTTCATCTCATTTCGATCTAGCTGTCTAACTACTTCTTACTTATCTAGTTCTCATCGTCTCTTCTCAGTGTCTTCTTCTTATCGTGTTTTGGGAAAATAAATCTACGTACCAGTTTTATTTAATGACAGGATAATTTTGTTTACAATATTACTTAATTAGTACATTTCTTTTTAAAAACTAATACATTTACTTATGCTATTACATTCAATGCTTATCTCTAATATATATCATTATATTATGTAAGCATTATTTGCTTAAGACTTATTTCTTTTTACAACCTTTTTACAAACCTTTATGCAGTAATTTAAAAACTCTTCTCTCTCCTTACCTGCCATTATTTCACATATATTTCTAGCTTCTAGTTTTGAATTCAATAAAATTTCAATTTCGTTTCGTTCCCTACCAAATACTGGGCAACTTAATAATATATGTGGCACCGTCTCGGCCGTTGCAGGATCACAAATGCACGATGGGCTGTCTTTGCATTTAAAGCGGTTCAAATATTCCGAGAAACCACCGTGTCCAGTAATAATTTGAGTAGTTATATTGTTTATTTTGCAGCTTTTGATAGTTTTGTACGCGGCCACCGCGTCCGGGAAGAAGATTTTTGTGTTTGATGCTGTTTCTCCAGTCTTGTACCTTTGGTTCCATTCATCAAGGGTCGCCATGCGATTGGTTCGCTTGATGAATGAAGCCGGACACAAGTCGTAATCTGGTTTTCGTTTGCAACTTGTAGCAGCTTCCTTCGCCAATTGGTCAGCTCTTTCGTTCCCCTCAAGGCCAGCGTGTGCTTTGATCCAAAACAAAGTAGCAACTTTGTTTTGGAGAGACGAAGATCGAAGGTTGTCCCTTGCTTCCACTGCCAGGGGGTGTAGACAGTTTTGATTTTTAATCGCTAGGAGAGCTGCCATGGAGTCGCTGAAAATTCCAAACGATTTCGCCTTGTTTTGCGAAATCTCTTTGGTCGCCCTGCAAATCGCCAAGAGCTCCGCCTGGTAGACTGTGCAATACTGTGGGAGTGCAAGTTTGATGGTTTTTATCTCTACGTTTCTGTTCCAAATGGATAGCGCCGCACCAACTTTGCCGTCGATTTTGCTCCCGTCTGTATAGATACGAACTTCATGTTCATTCTGAGCATCAAGTTGCTCTTGATTCGTGAGACTTTCAAATTTCAAATCGACACGCTCTGCTGGATGCGGCGCCTCCATTGCAGATGTCATTTGCTCGACCCTCCTGCCACAGAGTGCTGGCTGCGGTACCCCCCTCTTGGCTTCATATAACAAAGCCGCTTCACGAACTCGGAGGTCGAGAGGGAGTATCCCAGCCAGCACAAGGGCAGCATTTAAGGAGACTGTCCGGTATGCTTTGCACATTTTCTGTGCAATCCCTCGTTGCACGGTTCCCAAGTGTTTGATTACTCCCAGCTTGCTAACAGCCGGAGCCCATACCGCAGCAGCGTACAGGATGATTGGTTCCACGACTGCCACATATATTATCTTTATTACCTCAGGTCTCAGTCCCCAGCTGGTTTTAGCAGCCTTCGATAGCTGCTTATGAATATTAATAGCTTTCCTGCAGACGTTTGCGACGTGCGTGTTGAATGTCAACTTGTCATCGATGGTGACGCCCAAAATTTTTATTTCTTTGGACATAGCAATGTCGATCCCGCCCATGCTCAGATGTGGGGTGTCGTATTTGAGTTTACGTGTTATAACCATTGCGCTCGTTTTTTGTGGAGCGAACTTTAACTTATTTCTGACACCCCACGCCCGGACATGTTCGAGAGCGGCATTAGCACGTCCTTGAATTTCTAGAGCTGTTTCACCTTCGAAGGCCATTATTACGTCGTCCGCAAACGCCTGACAGTAATCCCCCCTCAGCTCCAGACTTTTTAACAGTGGGTCCAATAATAAATTCCATAGTATAGGTCCCCCAATGGAGCCCTGAACACAGCCCTTTTCGGTGACCCTGCTATACTCTTCCCCTGCATATCTAACCCTAACCCTTCTATTGCTAAGATAGCTGTCGATAACTCTCCTCAAATTCACCGGACACTTTTCCTCAGCCAGTCTGACTCTTATTGCTGGCCACCAAGCGCTATCGAATGCTCCCTCTATGTCCAATGACACTAATGTGATGATTTTCTTATCTTTCAGCTTGTTGTGTATGTACTGCATAAGAGTATAGAGGGAGTCCTCGGTGCTCCTCTGTGGCATGAACCCAAACTGGCGAGTACTCATCTTTGGAAGTAGATGAAATTTAAGGCGAGCTATCAACATCTTTTCCAAAATTTTGCCTAATATGGGTAACAAGCCAATCGGTCTATATGCCTTTGGAGTGGTATAATCACCCTTGGTTAGGTTAGGTTAGGTTAGGTTAGGTTAGGTTAGGTTAGGTTAGGTTAGGTTAGGTTAGGTTAGGTTAGGTTAGGTTAGGTTAGGTTAGGTTAGGTTAGGTTAGGTTAGGTTAGGTTAGGTTAGGTTAGGTTAGGTTTTTTTTTTTTTTTTTATATATAATTGGGGTGAAAGGGAGCCAGTGTGCTATCGGTTTACTCCTAGCTCCCCCCCCACACATTGATATGGATAACACTTTAAAGTTAATACATTTCACATTGAGACATTAACGCAACGTCTGGTTTGACACGTTTTTACATCTTTATATCACAAGATGTGGAAATCAAAATCTAAAACTTATTACGATAGTTACAAGCTAAGTGTTCCGAAAGCGGAGACGGCGCTCCCGGAGCAGTGCTCCGGGAACCCCTGCTCGGGGAACGGCGCTCCGGGAACAGTGCCCCGGGAGCGTCGCTCCAGCCTCGGAGATGGTAAATTAATCTAAACTTAAAGTCTAGGATTGAAAATTACAATTGGGGCATAGTAAGATAACTAACAGTTACTTTTGCACCGTAGGAATTCGCAGTCTAGTTTGACACGTTTTTACATTTACATATCTCGAAAGTTATGTTGAAGTTAGCGAAAATCAAATAATCTAGAGCTTATTGCAATGGTTATAAGCTAAGTGTTCCGAAATCGGAGACAATGCTCCGGGAGCAGTGCTCCGGGAGCACCGCTCCGGGAGCATCCTCTCCGGAAACAGTCTCGAAAGTTGTGCTGAAGTTAATGAAAATCAAACAATCTAGAACTTATTACAACAATTATAACTAAATGTTCCGAAATCGGAGACGGTGCTCCGGGAGCAGCGCTCCGGGAACGCCGCCTCCGGGAGCATCCCCTCCGGAAACAGTCTCGAAAGTTATGTTGAAGTTAGCGAAAATCAAATAATCTAGAACTTATTGCAATGGTTATAAGCTAAGTGTTCCGAAATCGGAGACAGTGCTCCGGGAGCAGTGCTCCGGGAGCACCGCTCCGGGAGCATCCTCTCCGGAAACAGTCTCGAAAGTTGTGTTGAAGTTAAATGAAAATCAAACAATCTAGAACTTATTACAATAACTATAACTAAATGTTCCGAAATCGGGGACGGTGTTCCGGGAGCAGCGCTCCGGGAACACCCCCTCCGGAAACAGTCTAGTTGTGTTGAAGTTAGTGGAAATCAGACCATGTAGGACTTATTACAATAATTACATACTTAATGTTACGAAATCGGAGACATTGCTCCGGGAGCAGCGCTCCGGGAGCACCGCTCCGGGAGCATCCTCTCCGGAAACTATCTCGAAAGTCGTGTTGAAGTTAAATGAAAATTAAACAATCTAGAACTTATTACAATAATTATAACTAAATGTTCCGAAATCGGAGACAGTGCTCCGGGAGCAGTGCTCCGGGAGCACCGCTCCGGGAGCATCCTCTCCGGAAACTATCTCGAAAGTTGTGTTGAAGTTAAATGAAAATCAAACAATCTAGAACTTATTACAATAATTATAGCTAAATGTTCCGAAATCGGAGACAGTGCTCCGGGAGCAGCGCTCCGGGAACACCCCCTCCGGAAACAGTTGAGTTGTGTTGAAGTTAGTGGAAATCAGACAATGTAGGACTTATTACAATAATTACATACTTAATGTTACGAAATCGGAGACAGTGCTCCGGGAGCAGCGCTCCGGGAGCACCGCTCCGGGAGCACCCTCTCCGGAAACTATCTCGAAAGTCGTGTTGAAGTTAAATGAAAATTAAACAATCTAGAACTTATTACAATAATTATAAACTAAGTGTTCCGAAATCGGAGACAGTGCTCCGGGAGCAGTGCTCCGGGAACACCCCCTCCGGAAACAGTCGAGTTGTGTTGAAGTTAGTGGAAATCAGACAATGTAGGACTTATTACAATAATTACATACTTAATGTTACGAAATCGGAGACAGTGCTCCGGGAGCAGCGCTCCGGGAGCACCGCTCCGGGAGCATCCCCTCCGGAAACAGTCTCGAAAGTTGTGCTGAAGTTAATGAAAATCAAACAATCTAGAACTTATTACAATAATTATAACTAAATGTTCCGAAATCGGAGACGGTGCTCCGGGAGCAGCGCTCCGGGAACGCCGCCTCCGGGAGCATCCTCTCCGGAAACAGTCTCGAAAGTTATGTTGAAGTTAGCGAAAATCAAATAATCTAGAACTTATTGCAATGGTTATAAGCTAAGTGTTCCGAAATCGGAGACAATGCTCCGGGAGCAGCGCTCCGGGAGCACCGCTCCGGGAGCATCCTCTCCGGAAACAGTCTCGAAAGTTATGCTGAAGTTAATGAAAATCAAACAATCTAGAACTTATTACAATAATTAAAACTGAATGTTCCGAAATCGGAGACGGTGCTCCGGGAGCAGCGCTCCGGGAACACCCCCTCCGGAAACAGTCGAGTTGTGTTAAAGTTAGTGGAAATCAGACAATGTAGGACTTATTACAATAATTACATACTTAATGTTACGAAATCGGAGACAGAGCTCCGGGAGCCGCGCTCCGGGAACACCGCTCCGGGAGCCCTCTCTCCGGGAACAGTCTCGGAATTTATGTATAAGTCAATGAAGATAAGACAATGCAGAACCTATTACAAAAGTCACAAACAAATATCACCAAATCGGAGACAGTGCTCCGGGAGCCGTGCTCCGGGAACACCGCTCCGGGAGCCCCCTCTCCGGAAACAGTCTCGAGAGTTGTGTGAAAATGAAAATCAACAGTATGGAACTTATCATTATGCTTACAGACTAAATGCTCCGAAATCAGGGACGCTATAGAATTACCTTATATTTTTTTTTATTGTTTTTTTTTTTTTTTTTTTTTTTTTTTTTTTTTTTTTTTTTTTTCTTATATCTAACTTAATCTGAAATATACACACAGCACCTGACCCTCAACATTGTACTTAATATGAATGGTAAACCATATCCAAGAGAATGTGAATTAATAAAGCTAAGTAAAGTTGGTAAAGTTAGTCCAAACAAATCCGACCCGACTGGGTCGCCACCCATGTATATCCGACACAAAGTCGGTAAAAAATCAAAATAAATAAAGTCAGCTATATCAAAAGTACTATATAGTCAATATACAAATCAATGCGAGTCAAATCGGCGAAGGTAAGTTAATCCCTCTCTTTTGTGCAGGTCAACAAGATGAAGCAAGGATAAGTAAAAATTAAACAAACACGTGCCACGAGAGAGCCCCAGTGGCCGCACCCGGAAATGGTTATGGTAGAAAAATAGATTTAACTGGACTGGATAACGACTATTGTAATATACTGCTAAGGTGTAGAAAGTGATTTTAATTTATTAAAATCGGATATTTATTATTATAATGTTTTATTAAAGCGCTTTTGGTGGTCTATAATGAATTTCAGGTAGGTCAGCGAGTTGAGTTGATTCTAGCCGAATAATTAGCACATGATGAAATATCAGACCAGGCCACATAGTCTTAACCAATCCATCCATCTATCTGTATATTCATTCAATTATTTATTGTCCCGCAGATGGAGACGGTGCTCCGGGAGCGGTGCTCCGGGAGCGGTGCTCCGGGAGCAGCGCACCGAGAGTGTTTACTATTATTACGTGTTATTAAAACGCTTTAAATGGTCTATAATGTATTTAATGTAGGTTTTGAAAGACGCGATGCTAGCCTCCTTGCCAGCCACCGCTGTTAGACTGTACGGGTCAGTGATGCGCACCAGCCCACAGGTCAGCTCGTGGTCCAGTCTCGAGGCAGCAAACCTAGGGCATTGCTGAATGAGGTGTTGAAGTGTTTGGGGTGTATCCCCAGAACACGGGCAACTGCTGTCCGGTGTGATGTGAAATCTATGTAAATAGTGTTTGTGAAACCCGTGGTTAGAGTACAACTGAGTAAGATGGAAATCAGGCGGTAAGGCGCAGAGGACATTCTGTAATTCTTGGTAGTCAGGGCACAATTCTTTAATGTGTTGGCAGTTATTAGTGCTCTCGAAGAGGGCCCGCCTGGCCTCCTCGCTGGCCTTCCTGTTGTGGTATCTAACTAGGCTGAGTGGGAATCTGTCAAAATCGGGGGCTGTTCTAGCCGCTGCGGCCGCCTTGGCCGCCAGGTCGGCAACCTCATTACCCTCGATCCCGACATGCGCCCTAAGCCAGATGAAAGAGACCTCCAAGTCAAGGCGCCTGGCGGCACCGAGGGATCGCAGTATTTCAGCGGCAAGTGAATTTCTGGTGCTAGAGTTGCAAAGCTCAATGAGGGAAGATTTGCTATCCGACAGTATGATAGAGGGTGTAAATCTCTTTTCAGTGATGATGGTGCATGCCTGTTTGATAGCAAGTAGTTCGGCCTGGAACACTGAACAGGTTGCGTGAAGCTTAAGTTTTTTAATGCTTGGGTGACCGTCTGGATGGTATACGGCCACGGCGGCACCGACCCCCTCCTGGTGTTTACTACCATCCGTATATAACGCGTAGGCGTTGGAGTCAATGATCTCGTCGAGTTCGGCCGATGAGTTAGCAGTGGAGAATTCAATTCCCTCCCGCAGCGTGGGGTGTGGGAGGTCGCCCGGATGTACAGGTTGGTCCAAAATTAAATCCCCGGGTAGAAAAGTGGCCACCCCTGTGATACGGGTGGTTTCTATATCGGCTGTTTCTCTAATCATGTCGCATATGGGTACAAGGCGTGAGAGAACAATGGAGGTAGCGGTGCCGATGGTTCGAAACCCCCTGATGGCGGCGATTGCGAAACCCCTTTGGAGGGATATAAGTTTTTCGCATGAGCACTTGTATCTCAGTGTCGACGACCAGATTGCCGAGCCGTAGCAGATTATGGGTTGGATGACCTGATTATAAATGATAGTAACGTTATCGGAGCATACCCCCCAAGTCGGCCTAATAAAGCGCATAAGCTTATGAAATAGTTTCTTTGCCTTGTCAGCAACGTAGCTAGTGTGTTGGATAAACTTGAGCCTGCGATCAATGATGACTCCAAGTAGTTTGATTTGGTCTTGAAATTTAATGGTTTCGCCGTCCATAGTGATATTGCACTTGCGGGCTTTGCTGGTAAATGCCAGTGCTTGAGTCTTGGACGGGCCAAAGGTCAACTTGGAGTCCAAGCCCCAACCATGGATGGCCCGAAGTGCCCTATTGGTGGCATGCTGGAGGTCCTTGTGTGTTTTTGCTCTGACAATTAGCAGCACGTCGTCGGCGAAGGCCTGGAGCCTGCAGCCCTCCGGGAGCCCCATCTCCAACAACCCGTCCAAGATTAGGTTCCAGAAGAACGGTCCGCACACAGACCCCTGCACACATCCCCTGGAGAGCGATTTAGTGACTGAGCATTCAGCAAAGTTTAAAGTTGCTTGGCGATCCTTAAAGTAGCTATAGGTGAGCTGGTAAATGTTGATAGGGCAGTTGACCTGCCGTAGCCGTCGCAAGATCAACGGCCACCATGCGTGATCGAACGCGGCCTTGATGTCCAAGGACACCGCCAGCACCTGTTCGCCCTCCGCAGTGGCGGTTCTGACATAGTCGATGGCATCGTGCAGGGCGTGTACGGTGGACACCAAGGGCTTGAATCCGTATTGTAGAGTGTTAAGGGCGTGGGTGGAGTGCATGTGGTGTGAGAGCCTACCAATGACAAGTTTCTCGAGTAGTTTTCCGAGTACGTTGATAAGCCCGATAGGTCTAAATGATGAGATGTCAGAGTAGTTGTCTTTGCCTGGTTTGGGGATGATTTTGATAAAGGCAGACTTCCACGCCCCAGGGAAGTGTCCTAGCGTCAAACATCTATTGTAAATTGCAGTGATGGCTTCCGGGAAACTTTCGACAATTGCAGAGCATATGTCTGCAGTTAAGTGGTCGGTCCCGGGAGCCTTCTTTGCGCTCATGCCTTTTATTGCCTGTCTCACTTCCTCAGTAGTGAACAGGGCCTCTGGTTCCGTTGGAGGGAGACTTTGCTCGTCAGTGCGGCACTCAAAATGAGCAGCCCTGGAGTCCGCCGTGTCGTCAGGGAAGAAGTGATCAAGCAGGGCGGTGGCAGTCTCGTTAGTTGTTTTAGTATAGACGTCGTCGCCGATTCGGAGAGTGGACGGTGGCTGGGGTGCCGGGGCGGTTTTTATTATTCTATTGGTGATGGACCATACGTCTTCCTTGCCCTGCCGTTGGCAGAAGAGTCGGAAGTTGCTGGTAGAAGCTTCATTAAACATTCTAGAGTATTCGGCCTTGAGACGCTCTTTAGCCTCAAGGGCTTCTTGTAGGGGGCTTCTGGCTCGTATAAGTCTCCTGATTAGATGGTGATTGTCAATAACTTCCCTCTTTTTGTTCTCCAATTCATCACTCCACCATGGGCAGCGAGAGGTCCTACCGTGGGAACGAGGCAGAAGTTTGTCGCAGACGAATTGGATTTTGTTAATTAAGAGTTCAAGATATTCGTCCAGTTCCGCGATGCTCAACTGAGAGATGTCCCGGTCAAATATGTGTGTATTGTCCAGTTCATTCTTAAAGGATTCGATTAGATTCTCCCATTTAAGATGCGTGGTGTCATAACGAAACGTAGTCCCGCCAGCAGCCCGGCTCAGCTCGCTCTTGCGTACCGTCAGGCGGAAATCAATTGCGTTATGGTCCGAGGACGGGCAAGCGTCGGGATTTACCTTCCAGCCAAGAATCCTATCGGCCAAGCCCAGCGAGACCAAAGTCAGATCCACGATAGATTCCCTAGGCTGGCCATGCGTGACAGTGTTAAATGTTGCGAGCGTTCCTACGTTAGAGATTGCGAGGGAGTTGGCCGTTGTGAAGTCTAAGACTTCATTGCCCCTCCTATTTGACCTGGGAGAGCCCCATGCAGGGTGCCAGCCATTAAAATCTCCGCCCACAACATGATTCGCGTTGCCAGAGCCCCTAATAAAAGTTTCAAGCGTGGATAGGTTTGCAGAGCTAGCCTGGTTTGCGGCCCTGTCAGAGCGGGCCCAAGGTTCCAAGTAAATGCAACTGATGTAGTATTTCTTACCAGAAGTGCTTAATTGTATAGAGCAGAGATTGGGTGAGGAGTGTCCTGCCATGCCAATGGCTCCCAGGCGGCCCTTCCTGAGCATAATGCAGGCCTTGACCCGCGAGCCGCGGGGAAACTGAAAGATGGTATGGCCGTATGAGTTTGGCATTTGAATGTCCCTACCAACATACGGTTCATTGATAAGGGCTAAGTCAAATTTGTTGTGATCGAAGTATTGCATGAGCTCGTGATGAGCTCGGAAACCTCTTCCCACATTACATTGCAAGATTTTTATAGTGTGCGTAGAGTTAGTGTTGGAAGCTGGATCAGCCATAATTGGTGTTTGAAATAATCCTTTCTTTAGCCGCCACAATTCTGGGGCACGTGTTAGAGGTAGCGCTATGGGAGGTTGAGAAACTTGTTTTATATTTCCTATTATGTGTGGTGCAGTTATAGCAGCAGGTTTTGTCTTCGTCCCGCTTGACGGGGCAGTCGGAGAATTTGTGTGTTAACGCTGAGCAATGCGAGCAGGCCAGTCCCTCAAATTGGCACTTAGCCCTGGTGTGGCCGAATTGCAGGCACTTATAGCACTGTACGAAAGGAGTAAATTCCTCAACGTGCACCTTTTGGAAGTCAACGCAGATCCTTGCCAGGCTCAGTGCGGCCCGCCAGGCCCCAGGGGTAAGGCGAAGGATTGCGTTGTATAGGTCCGGGTTGCGGTTGCTTTTAAGGAAGCACATCCGAGCGTCTTGGTCAGAGGCGACTTGCTCTCTGATACTGGGGTTTTGATTGACTATAAGGTCGACCAATTCACTAGGTGGGGTGTCCTTGTGGATGCCTTTGAGAATAATCATAGGATTGGGTTTCTTAACTGGTTCTGCGTTCAGCTCAGGAATCTGTTTGATTCTTACCAGAGTTTCCTCTTGTTGTTTTTGGTCATCAAATTCCATTCTTACTTTGGCTTCCGTGATGGGGAGGATGCGGTGCGGAGCATAATGTTTGTTTCTAAAAGTTAGAAATTTTCTAATTCTACCCAAGGTCTCGTTTGCCGATGACTCTGGGCCCGCAGAAGTTACAATTATCGCCGGTTTCGAGGCGCTAATTCTCCTAGCGTTGTCCCCCAGTGCGGTGCGCTCAGCGTAGGTTGGATTCAGGGTAGACGAGACATGGGCTGGAGGTGGGAGTTGCATGGATTTCTCCATTTTCGTGAACCGCTCCTCGAACCTCTTCATAGCGTTGTTGTGATCGGCTAGCTGTCCGGCAATATTGTCCAAGTCCTGGCGCACATACTGTGCAGTCTCCCTGACGGCCTCCTTGATGAGGAGTTCAGTGTTGTTGTTGGCGCATTGGTTGTGGGGGGAATCGTGGTTGTTCGGGTGTTTAGTTAATGTATTAGACATTACTGCGGGAGATTTTTGCATGAGGGGTTTAATTTGTTTGAGTAGTACTGAGGCCTCCATTATAGAGTCTTTTATGGTTTTTGATTTTGTAATGATATTCTCCTTCATTTGTTTGGTTACACTTTTATTCCCGGAAAAGTCCCCGGGAATAGTATTGGCGCTCTCGGCGGCGGACTTAAGAATCTTTGTGATTGAGTCAAGGATATTGGTGATTTTGGGGTCAGAATCATCCTCACTAGCTCCGTCGTAACTGAGGGAGGAGAGGGAGTCATTATTAAGCTCGTAGTTTGTTGTCTCGCGAACCTGAGCTTCAGGGGGCGGAGAAACGGGAGCGGGGGTTTGAGGTATATCATCACTCATAGAGGTATGAGGTGCCAGTTGATAATCACTGGCGGGATGCATGGTAGCATTTGTGGGCTCGGAGGATTGCCTTGATTTTGGAGGGGTACGTGCTATCATGTTGACCAGCTGAGGCTAAGTTAATTATGTGCGTCAATTACTACGAATAAAACTAAAGTGTCTGTGTATGGAAAAGTATGGGTAGCGACCATTTGGTGCGGAAGGATCTGATATGCTCCCGCGGAGCCGCGCTCCCGGGGAGCCGCACTCCCGCGGAGCAGCGCTCCCGAGGAGCCGCGCTCCCGCGGAGCAGTGCTCCCGAGGAGCCGCGCTCCCGCGGAGCAATGCACCCGCGGAGCAACGCACCCGCGGAGCAATGCGCCCGCGGAGCGGTGATCCCGCGGAGCAGCGCTCCCTAGGAGGGCTAGCACAGCAAGTACATCAAATTCAATAAACAAATCAATACTATCACAGCGAATAAGGGTAACAGTCTCTAAGATATCTCTAAGCAAATCACAGTACCTCCAAGTCCCAATCCGGATGTGAGCGTGTGTGTGGGTGTCCAGAGTTGCCGTCACGAAGGGAGACGGTTGTGGAGGCAGGCCTTTCGAAGTCAGGCAGTAATACACGATCTCGTAGATTCACGCGGAGGGTGTCTAATCCTCCTCCGCGGGATGGTTCGCCAATCCCGAACCAACAAGCGGATGCGAAAGCAGCCACTGACAGTTGAAGATTGCTTCAATTCCAGTGGAGTCAAAACTCTCAGTCACGAGGAGGCAGTGGAGATAGTGCGGGCAGATGTCCAATCTGGATGATTGTGCCTCGTGTCTTTCACTAAGAATACCCGAAGGGATCAATGTGTATGAAAAGCCGGTATAATTGTTTGGCTCACTCGCTGCGAGCAGGAAGCACCATTATTCACTGATATTCACTGTAGGCATTATAATTACTCTAAAAGTACAGATTAATTCACATTGGGAGAATTCACAACCCGGCACAGGGCCCGCAATGCGACAAGTCGAAAAGGAAGCAGCGCGGGCGTAAACACTTAGCGCAATCACTCGGCGTCAAAGGCGGAACAGTCAGTCGCAAGTGCGACGCGGGGAACACCGGACGTCGGGAGCAACGTTCCCAGCGGACCGGAGCGAGGCCCCCGCGGAGCAGCGCTCCCGCGGAGCAAGGCTCCCGCGGAGCAAGGCTCCCGCGGAGCAGAGTTCCCACGGAGCAGGGCTCCCGCGGAGCAGGGTTCCCGCGGAGCAAGGCTCCCGCGGTGCAACGCTCCCGCGGAGCAGCGCTCCCGCGGAGCAGCGCTCCCGCGGTGCAACGCTCCCACGGAGCAGAGTTCCCGCGGAGCAAGGCTCCCGCGGAACGAAGTTCCCGCGGAGCAGGGTTCCCGCGGAACAGCGCACCCGATCGCGGGAACAGCGCACCCGATCGCGGGAACAACGCGTTCCCAGCGGAAGTGGACTCGACCGCTCGTGTCGCAGTCCCGACCGCGACTGTTGGTTAGGTTAGGTTAGGTTAGGTTAGGTTTTTTTTTTTTTTTTTTTTAATGTAGTGTAGTACCTTTGTTATTCCTTCGCCATTGGACGAAGACATTGGCATCAGTACTTAGATTGTTCTTTTTTTTTTTTTTTTGCTGTTCATGAGGGGTAGAGGGCTCCGGGATTTATCGGGAGTCCTCAATTTGATTGACATGCATTTGTTAGTACGACAAGATTGTTATACTACAGGGCTAGGGTTTTGCAGAAATAAGTACACGACTTTCGTTTATTTATTTTTTTGACTTTTTTTTTTATCATTGTTTTTGTTCTTACTATCTCCTTTTTTTTTTTTTTTTGCTACTGATTTTTTTTTTTTTGTGATTATTAATTTTTTTTTCTTCTTATTTCTAATAATTTACAGACACTTTTATATACAAGTTTCAATATATCTTAAAATATATTAACTTATATACCATTTTCATACAATTCTCTATTTTTTTCTTTTCTGACCTGCTAATAATTACAATTTTGTGATGTTCTAAGAACATAACTCATTATGTCCCCAAAACATCTTTTCTATTCATTAATGTGCTTTTGTTTCTTTTACCAACATCTTTTACAATAAAAATTATATATTTAATGAACTGATCCCTCTGTTTGCTGGCTAGAAGTACTGGTAAGTTATCTTTTGTTAATTTAATTTCTGTACTTATTTCCAGATCTACACGCATTCTTTCGTATTTTGGGCACTCCAGGATCAGGTGCAAAATCGTCTCGTCAACTGTAGGCTCGCAAATGCACGCTGGGCTATCTTTAAGATTAAACCTGTGGAGGTAATGTCCAAAGCCGCCGTGCCCTGTCAGCGCCTGTGTCAACAATGGGTCTATTTTCAGTTTTTGTACTATTTTGTACGCGTTTAGTGCATCCGTCAAGAAAGTCTTTGTTGTCGACGCGGTTTCGGCTTCAAGGTATCTTTTGTTCCATTCCATCAATGTTTCTTGTCTTATGGAACTCTTTATATATGATATTGGGCATTGGTCGTAATTCGGTGCCGTCTTTTTGCGAAGTGCAGCTTCTTTTGCTAGGACATCAGCTCGCTCGTTTCCAGAAACTCCAACGTGCGCCCTTACCCAGAAGAATCTCACCTTACGCTTTTGGCTAGTCAGATTGGCGATATTTTTCCTAGTTTTTACCGCCAGCGGATGAAACGAGTCAGGTCTCTGCAGGAGCTGTAGTGCTGACCTAGAGTCACTGAAGATGTTAGTTTCTGCGTCGGTGCTTTTCAATGCTATCTCTGTTGCCTGAAGTAGAGCAAACATTTCCGCTTGAAATACTGAACAGAATGACTCCAAGTTAAATTTTCTGCACTTTTGCTCTAAACCTTCTCGCCAGTAGGACAGTGCAGCTCCAACCTTACCTTCGATTTTGCTCCCATCTGTGAAGATATACGAGCCCTTTATTTGGTTTTCGCTTATAGTTTGGGGCTGCATGTCCTCCAAGCATACAAACTCCATCCTCGTTTCATCGGCTGGGTGTGACGCTTCTAAATAGCTCACTCTCATTTCAACCTCTCTGCCGCCTATAATTTCTTGCGGTTTCCCACGTTTGGCTTCGTAGAGCTTAGCCACTTCACGCACCCGCATATCCAATGGCAGGAGGCCGGAGATAGCCAATGCCGCGTTTAGTGAGACAGTTCTGTGAGATTTTATAATCTTTTGCGCAAAGCCCCTTTGCACTGAATTCAGTATCTTTTGAATCCCTATTTTTTCGGACTCCGGAGCCCAAGTGCTGGCAGCGTACAAAATTAGGTTAGGTTAGGTTAGGTTTTTTTTTTTTTTTTTTTTTAATTGTATGCCGCCGTTTATCCTCTGACATGGGTCAGAGACTTTATTCAGCTAAACCCGGACTTGACTACTTTTTTTTTTTTTTTTTCTGTCCATAATTTGGATAGGGGTTGCAGAACTCCGGATTTTCATACGGGAGTTCTACCAAAACTTGTCACAAGACGATAATGTGGAGCTGGGGATATTGCAGAAATAAAGTACAAGGTACATCTATTTTTTTTTAAGCTGTTTTTTTTTTTCAGCTTTTTTTTTTTTCAGCATATATACATTTTTTTTTTTTTTGCATTATACTTATTTGTATGTAACTATTTATATACAACGATATGAATATTACATACGTTTCTTACTTAATTTTTTATTACATCTAATTCTTATTTCTATTATTGGCTTCAATAACTATATTACTAATGTATTCCGTTATGTACGATCTGGATTGTTTTTGGAACAACAATTCATGTAAATTGTGTTCTGTAATACTCATGTTTACTTTACATTCCAGGTCATACCTAGCGATACTGTACTTAGGACAATCTATAATAAGGTGCTCTATTGTTTCAGATTCAGCTCCGCAAACGCATGATGGATCATCTTTACATTTAAAACGATGTAAGTAAGCAGAAAAGCCTCCGTGGCCCGTCAAAGCTTGTGTTAGTATTTGGGTAGGTGTAGCAGTCTTAGAATATTTGTGTGCTAATGTTACATTTGGTAAAAACTTTTTTGTTACGCCTGCTGTTTCCCCCTTTACATATCGTTCGTTCCAGGTTACTACGCTTTCTTGCCTTATGAGTCGTTTGACATATGATATGGGGCTTTTGTTGTAGTGGGGTGCCATCTTATTGTTTTTTGCCACTTGTTTTGCGAGTTCGTCCGCTCGCTCGTTGCCTTCCACTCCTACATGCGCTTTAATCCAATATAATTGGATTGTTCGACCTTGCGCTTGGATGGCAGAAATATTACTGCGTATTTGTCTCGCCAATGGTTGGGAAGTTTCAGGGTTGACCACAGATTCAAGTCCTGACCTAGAGTCACTCAAGACGGCAATTGCACCGTCCCGTAAGTGGTTTTGGATGAGTTCAGTGGCTTGAAGAAGTGCATATAGCTCCGCTTGATACACAGTACAGCTGCTGTCTAGTTTGAGCTTCTTGGTTCTTACTTCCCTCCCATTTCTTCGACAAGTGTAGGCAGCCCCCACCCCCTCTTCCATTTTACTGCCGTCGGTATAAATTTTTATGTCGGGTATTTGGTGTTTTGCCACAGTCTCCTCAGTTTCATCGTCAAGGCATACAAACCCAATTTCAATGTCTTTTGCAGGATGCGGAATCTGCAAAAAACTGCTCTTTCTTTCCACTTCCCTATCACCCATCTCCTGCAGTGGCTTTCCTCGCTTTGCCTCGAATAATTCCGCTGCCTCCCGTATTCTGAGATCCAGCGGGATTATTCCGGCAAGAGCCATCGCAGCGTTTAGAGAGACGGTTCTATATGCTTTGACGATTCTCTGAGCGATGCTTCTTTGGATGGTGTTCAACTGATCTTGGATACTTAATTTTCCTGCCGCTGGAGCCCATGCGCTGGCTGCGTACATGATGACCGGCTCAACAACCGCTTTATATATGGTCCTGATAATCTCCGGGTTCAAGCCCCATTTTAATTTAGCCGCTCTTGAAAGTTGTTTTGTAATGTTTGCTGCCTTGCAACAAACATTACTAACGTGACTATTAAACGTTAATTTTTTATCAATAATGAGGCCCAAAATTTTAATTTGATCAACGAATTCGATTCGAGTTCCATTCATGTACATGGCTGGGTTTTCACACTTAAGTTTTTTGGTAACCACCATGGCGTGAGTTTTATGAGCTGCAAATTTAAGTTTGTTTCTGCTCCCCCAGTCATGTACATGCGCAAGAACTCCATTAGCTTTGATTTCTATTGCTTGTGAATCATAGCCGGAGAATACCAAGACCACATCATCAGCAAACGCCTGCAAGTACACGTCTTGCGAGGACAATTCCTGTAGCAGTGGATCCAGCAGCAGGTTCCAAAATGTTGGCCCTCCAATCGACCCTTGAACACATCCCTTGTTGGTCTCTCTCTTACAGTTTTCTCCAGCGTAAGTAACCTGAACTGATCTCCCATTAAGATAGTCATCAACAAGTTTCCTAAGGTTTAATGGACACTCCCTTTTTACCAACTGTGACTTGATCGCTGGCCACCATGCGTTATCAAAGGCGCCCTCTATGTCTAGGGATACTACAACATTTGTCTTTTTTCTGACTAAGTTTTCTCTCAAATGTTTAATTAGATCATAGAGGGCGTCTTCGGTACCGCGCTGAGGAACGAACCCGTATTGCCGACTGCTTGCTTTGGGTAGTAAGTACCATCTAATTCGTTAGGTTAGGTTAGGTTAGGTTAGGTTAGGTTAGGTTAGGTTAGGTTAGGTTAGGTTAGGTTAGGTTAGGTTAGGTTAGGTTAGGTTAGGTTAGGTTAGGTTAGGTTAGGTTAGGTTAGGTTTTTTTTTTTTTTTTTTTTTTTATATATGTATGCCACTGTTTTTCCTTTGACATGGGTCAAAGACTTTATCCAGCTAAACACGGACTTTTAAGCTATTTTTTTTTTTCCATGTCCATAATAGGTTTTGTTGGGGCAGGACTCCGGATTTTCATACGGGAGTCCTGCCAGTGTTTTAGCTGTTAGTACAATTTGTTAGTTTTTTTTTTTTTTGTACACGATGATTTTCCTACTCAACACTTTTTTATTTTTCTGACATACATTAGTATTGCCTTTCAAATCTTTACAAGTCTTCTTCTTTTTTCTACTGCTAGATTCTTAAAACCAAGTTTATGTTTCATGTATAAATTCATTTTATACATTCTACATATACTGTTTATACTAATTTAATTTTAGCTTACATATTTATTTTTTAGTTTTTATTTATTTTAAACGTTCTTTTTTTTTTTCACGTTTCTGTACTTTTTCTTTTTTAACATTTTTTTTTTTTTTTTAATATGTGTATAGGTTCATTTTCTACATAGATTTTATACTTACTTAAAACTTATGTCACATGTATATACTCACTATATACAATTTACATAATTTTCTTACTTATCTATTTTTATTTCTACTTACTACATCTTCTGCGATCCGGAGACAGAATGCTGTGAAATCTTTTCTGGTAGAGTCATTTGCTATCCATTCCTTTAAGGTTTGTTGTTTGATTTGTTGACCATTTTTTATTTCTAAGTCCATTCTCTGCGAACTATACTTTGGACATTCTGTTATGAGGTGGAGTACACTTTCTTCTGTCTCAGGGTCGCAGATACATGCTGGGGTTTGCTTACATTTAAACCTATACAAATAAGAGGAAAAGCCACCGTGACCCGTCAATATTTGCACCATTAGTTGGGTCATGTTCAATTTGCCTATTATCTTATGAGCGTTATATACTTCAGGTAAGAAGATTTTTGTGACTTTCCCGGTATCGGTATCTGTATATCTTCTTTGCCAATCCTCTATTGTCTTTTGTCTAATAAGTCGCTTCGCAAATGAGACTGGGAAGCTTTGGTAGTCTGCTTTTGTTTTTTTGTTAAGTGCAGCTTCCTTTGCGAGTTGGTCTGCTTTTTCGTTGCCTGGTATTCCCACGTGAGCCTTTACCCAAAACAGCTTGAGACACTTGTTTTGTTTAATGATTTCCCTCTCTTCTTCTTTTATCTGGAAAGCGAGTGGGTGGAATATTTTGCTACCGCTGATCAAGTCCAGTGAGGATCGTGAGTCACTTAAGATAGTGATTTTATGGTAGTTGCTTCTTCTAGCTATTTCCATTGCTTTTTTCAGCGCAAGTAACTCGGCTTGGAAAACAGTGCAGTAGGACTCCAACTTAAGTTTGCATGACTTTATCTCCGTTCCACCGTGCCAGCACGATACTGCTGCTCCCACCTGGTCCTGTAATTTGCTCCCATCTGTGTATATAAAGAATCTTTCTTCTCTGAGGTTTTCGTCATCCCCATTAGTTAAATGATCGTATTTTGTCAAAATTTGGTTTGAAGGATGTGGAGCACTCAAAAAACTGACTTTTCTTTCTACCTCCCTGTCTGATGGCAGCAAATCAAGGGTCTCACCACGTTTGATGCAATACAATTGCGCAGCCTCACGCACCCGCAGGTCAAGCGGTAAGAGTCCGCTCAACAACAAAGCTGCATTCAAGGACACTGTTCTATAAGAACGACAAATCTTTTGGGCAAAACCGCGTTGTATTGTGTCCAGTTGCTTTCTGATGTTCAATTTTGTAGCTGCGGAGGCCCATACACTGGACGCGTAAAGAATAATAGGCTCTATCACTGCCACGTATATGGTCCTGATAATTTCCGAGTTAAGGCCCCAGGATATTTTTGCAGCTTTTGCTAACTGCCCATAGATACTTGCTGCTTTTTTGCAAATGTATGCCGCATGGTTATTAAAAGTAAGTTTTTTATCTATGATTATTCCCAATAATTTTACTTCCTCTACTATTTTTATCAGTTTCCCTCCCATTCTTAGTAACGGTTCGTCATACTTCAATTTATTTGTCAAAATCATTAAATTAGTTTTATGAGCAGCAAATTTCAGTTTATTTTGTAGACCCCAATTGTAAACTTTTTCTAAAATAGCGTTTGCTTGTCTCTGTATGACCTCGGAGGACTTCCCGGAAAATATCAGGACCACGTCATCAGCAAATGCCTGCACGTGGACTCCTTCTACCTCGAGCAAATCCAACAATGGATCTAGCAGCAAATTCCAAAATAAAGGCCCTGCAATGGATCCTTGAACACAGCCCTTGTTGGTCACCTTTTCAAATTCTTTACCTGCGTATCTTACACTTACTCTTCTGTCCCGCAGATAGCTGTTCACCATCAACCTAAGGTTCTGTGGGCAATTTTTATTCACGAGTTGCCATTTAATTGCAGGCCACCAAGCGCTGTCGAAAGCCCCCTCTATGTCTAGGGATACTAGTGCTATAATGTCTTTGTTAGACAGTTTATTCTTTATGTGTGTCACTAGGTCATAGAGGGAGTCCTCCGTACAGCGCTGAGGGACAAAACCATATTGGTTTCTGTTAGCCTTCGGGAGCAAATGCCACTTTAAGCGAGCTACCAACATTTTTTCTAGGATTTTTCCTAGAATTGACAGCAGGCCTATGGGTCGGTATGATTTCGGCTCAGAGTAATTAGGTTTACCGGGCTTTCTTAATATGATGACAGCAGCGATTTTCCACAGTTTCGGAAAGTATCCTAGCTCCAAGCACCTGTTTGCTAGAGCTGCATACACCTCTGGTTCCGTGTTTATAGCAGCTGCACATATATCCGCAGTGAAACCATCTGGTCCGGGGGCTTTTTTTGGGTTAAAACTTTGGGCTGCTAGTACGACTTCAGTGAGGGTAAAGGAGGGGTCTATGCGGTGTGTGTCGTTTTCTTGTAGTAAATTGCACTTGTTTACCTCCTCTCTTAGATATTTTTGTTCGGTGGTGTCGCTTTCCTCATTATCTTCTGGGTAGAAGGTTTCAGCAAATAGTCTTGCTGATTCCTCTGGACCGAGTAATTTTCCCTCCTGTACAAGCATTTGGTCGTCTTGCCATTTCCTTGTTCCATTTATAACCCGATACACCCCATCCCACATACTTTCTTTTTCTTGTTTTGTGCAGTACTTTTTCCAGCCAGATGTTTGAGCCTCGGTTGCCTCCTCCTCATATTTTTTCTTTGCATCTAAATATTCTTGTATAACAAATTTTTTCCTTCTATCTGCTGCATTCTTTATTCGACGTTTCTTGGTCATCATATCTTTTTTGAGCTGCTCAATTTCTACTGTCCACCAGGGAAGCTCTACTTTTTTATTTAGTTGTTTCTTTTTAGGTATGTTATCGTCACTTACTTTTTTTATAGCACTACTATACTTTTCAATCATTTCTTCAAGTTCCTCAGTAGTTTTAATCTTTCCTATATTCTCTTTTGTAATGGCTTCTTGGTTTAGCAGTTCCTTGAGTTGTGTTCCAAAGTTAGACCAGTTGGCTTTCCTGGTGTTGTAAACTCTGGTTGTTAATTTTATGACTTTTTCTAGTTTGTCCAAGAGTATGGTGAACGTGATGGCATTGTGGTCGGAACTCGTGATGGTTCTATCTACTCTCCAGTCATCTATGTGCTGTATCATTTCTGGATTACTCACTGTCACGTCCACTCTACTTTTATACTCTTTTCCGCCTCTTACTGCCTCAAAAGTCGGTTCATTGCCCTCGTTATGGACTTGCAGTTCCATCTCATCCAGGAATGAAGCAAGTTCTGTACCTCTGTGGTTTTCGGCTCTACTGCCCCACCATGTACTCCAGGCATTTACATCACCGCCTATAAGAAGACCTGTTGTATTATATTTGTTGTGGATCCTTTGGAGATGGTCAAGGTATGGAGTAAGAGGCTTGTCCTCTTCAAAGTACACGGACACCAAGGTAATTGTTTTCTTTGTCGTTTTGAGTACCACAACAGCGATATTCTCCGTGGTAAGAAATGGATCTTCGTAAATCTGCAAGGTGTCATTAAATACTACTATTGCAGCCTTGACTGGTCCCTGTCTTCCCTGAGTTTTTTGAACTACTCTCGTTCCTGGATATTGCTTCACCTCACCTGTCGCTCCTACGTAAGGTTCCTGGATTAGGGCACAGCAAAAGTTTCTTTTGTTCGACTCTTGTATTAGCTCCTGCATCGCCAGTCTTTTGCGTTGTAAATTGGCCTGAACAAAATAATACTTGGAGGTATTTTTAAGAACCTTAGCAATACGCCACACTGGATCTTGCTATATTGTCCCATTTTCTCTTTACGGGGCATGCAAAATCGAATGCGTTGTGGTCAACCTTTTCGAATTTTGCTAAGTGGCAGTTCCGGCATGTCGGTCCATCGCCCGTCGCCCTCACGGGGCATTCAGCTCTCATGTGTGGTCCAGCGCAATGACTGCAAAGGTCCTCTGCTTCTTTGCAAAGTTTACGACCGTGTCCATAGCCCAGACAACGCGAGCACTGTACCAACGGTGACTGATCCCGGACTGTGACCCTCTGCAAGTCAATATGTACTCTTCCCTTTGCTATCAATCTTTGCCACACTTGTGGTGATACCTGTAATACAATGTGGTTTTCATGTGGATTCCGAGTTCTTTTCCTAAACTTTATTTTCAATCTCATTTCCATTGCAGGTACGTCTCCAAGAATATGTTCGTTTTGTTTTGCTAGAGCTGTAATTATATCTTCGTCTGTGTTGAAGGCTAGAACATTGTTCAGTATTATTAGTGGATCTTTATTCACTGTTTCTTCAACGTTCAGATGTGTGTGTACATTTTTTATTCTATTGGCGACTGAAGCGATTTCTTCTTTACTCTCACAGCTAATAATCACCTTTTGGTCCCTGGCCTTCCTTACTTTGTCTACTTTTACTCCGCTAGACTTTGCATTGACCGCGGTTCTGATTTTCTCGAGGACGTCTTCACTGGTCTCTCTTTCATCTTCTGAAGAGACTATGATAGAGTGAACTGCCGATCTTGTCTGCTCTCTGGATGATGAGCCTCTTGCTACTATGTCAGCGTAAGTGGCTCTATTATTTTGTTCGATCTTTGTTTCTAGGATTTCTTTTTGTTTATCGAGTGTCTCTCCAAGTTTTTTCATTTTTCTGTTATTTTCTTGTATCAATTTTGTATGTTCTTCAATAATCTTTGCCAAATTTTGCTCTTGTGATTGTTGTGTGGGTACCGAGAAGGTCGCGTCTGACAATGTTCCTGACGGCGGATGTTCTTCTGTCTCTTTCTGCGTCTCCTTCGGTTTCGCTTTCCTTCTTGTTGTCTTGTCATTTTCTGCTTCCTTGACCAACAGATACAGGCGATCCACCATCTCAATAACGTTGGCCTTGATGACCTTACTGATGTTCTGCGAATTATTGAGATTTAGTTTGGCCGTGGTCAAACAGTTCTTTGCCTCTGCAGTGCGCTCAGTATATACATATTTTTGGGTTGAATTGGTGGTTTTCTTGGTTTCACAATCCGATGCTTGAAATAGGCTAAGTTGTTCTCGCTTTGCAGATGTTTGCGGTTCTATTACTTTATCATCGAAAGCTGAAGTCAATGTTTTAGCAGGGCCAGCCTGCGACGTCTCTGTTTCCGTTGCAGTAGTGGGGTTTGGGTTAGCAGTCTCCCATTTGTCAATGCTGCGACGGACTTTATTAACATTCGCTGTCATTTCCGATTCAGCTGGTGACCTGTTGGCGTTGGCCTGTTTGGCTGGGGTCCTAATTCCGAACATGGTGGGAGTGTGACTCAAAGATAATAGTCAAATTGTTTATAATAAGGTACAAATACAGCCAAAGACCCAAAAATCACAAACAAAAATAAATAAATAAAGTACCAGTAAAAAGCACAATAGTGCTGCGTAGCAATTGATAATAATTACTAAAATATAAGAACACAAAATATTTTGGTTTGTAAATTTGTATAATATAACAAAATAGTCAAAAATTTTATATCCGATGCTGAGCACCAGCGTTGGTTTGGTTTCAAAACTCAATAGGAATTTTGTCCCAGGTCTCTATCTTTAAAAATGATGAATCTTCGTACAAAAACAAAAATGACTATAGAAAGTTACTGAAAAGTACGAATTTTTATCCCGTTTGAAAGAAACGGTCGTGATAAGGCCGAATCTTTAAACCCGGGCTTCCAACGACTTCCAGTTCCAGAGATATAGATGTTTTAAAATGTCATCTGACAGTTGGTGAACTGTCAAGAGCAATGTTTGCTTATATATCTGGTCTGGTTGGTCGTAGAAATCCCGTGCTTGGTGTCTCTGGTTCTGTCCAGGCCTGGTCTTTACACTGAAAACGTTTTCAGGAGTCTGTAACTTTCAGTCTCTAAAGCGCCTGAAAAGTGGTTTAAGAGATAGAAGATGGTCCTCTAAACCATAAATCGAAAGCCAAAATTCTCTGCAGCTTCTGTATCTTAAGTTATGACTTTTTAAAAATGAGTTTGACAGCTACCCAACTGTCAATTGTTATGTTTGGGAGTCGATAGCTCCGGTTCTATAGGTCGTAAGAAGACTGGGTTTTGGTTGGGGAGCTTAGCCAAAATTAATCCATCTCCTGAAAACGTTTTCAGGACAGAAAATTTCAGGTCAACAAAAGTGCCTGAAAATAGATTAAATTAGAAGAATTGTTGCGACTCCTTTTTATGCAGAAAACTACAAATCTCAGCCCATTGGTTCTCAAGTTATGAGTATTTTAAATTTTGCACCAAAAAAAAACCAAAATGGCGGATTTTTGGTGTTTTTGTCAATTTTTAAGTTACAAGGCCCGAGTTTGGGCTTAGTTAAATGGTAAATGGTTCAAGAAAGCTATTTTTAGGACTAAAATGATTAAATTTGTATTAAAAACCGAACAATTTACAAAAAATGCTTAAAAATCGATATCTTGGAAAACCAATAAAGATAAAATATGGAAAAAAATTTATAAATAACAAGATATTAATCTTAATTTAAAACAATTTTTCAAATTTGAAAATTCAAAAGAAATCTGTAAAATTTTCTGAAAATATTTTTTTTACAGTAAAATAATAATAGCAAAAATAATACTTATTCTAGAAACCTAAAATTGAAGGCATTGGTTCTTCTCCAAAGCGCGCTAAAGTAAGCAGTTGAAATTCTTCATTAAATTTCCAGGTTCCAGAGATATTGCAAGTCGAAATTTGAATTTGAAAAAGGGTCTCAATATAAAACCACTTGAGCTAAAAAGTTTGTACTTGCTTTTTTCCTCTTGTCCTAAAGTCCTTATTGATACTGCCAAAATTCAGCACCGTGATGTCACTCCTTCTGTGCTTTCAGCAGCACGTGGTTTTCGGTTTTTCCAAATTTTCTTCCAAACGCATGGATGAAAATTTTTTCTTCTAAGTCGGGAAGTTGAAGCACAGTAGTGCCCACCCTTTTCCGAAATAAAAAATGGGGGGTATCGATCTGAATCTTGCAGCGCATGCGTTAATAACTTTGATTTTGAAACATAACCTCAAAATTTTGGAGATTTTCGGATAAAACTTCACTTTGCACTGTAATCCGGGTAAATTTGAGTACACAGGTATGTAGCACTTGGGTTTCCGATTCTAATGACACTTCACTCGTTGAAATCGGACCACTTAAAACCACTTTTCTGAATTTTTAAGCGCGGAGCAACTATAAAAATGATGCGTAACTGGCGGCACACCGAGCGCAACTTAGGTTAGGTTAGGTTAGGTTAGGTTAGGTTAGGTTAGGTTAGGTTAGGTTAGGTTAGGTTAGGTTAGGTTAGGTTAGGTTAGGTTAGGTTAGGTTAGGTTAGGTTAGGTTAGGTTAGGTTTTTTTTTTTTTTTTTTTTTTTTTTTTTTTTTTTTTTTTTTCCTTCTACCTCCAACATAATCGGAGCCTATGCTATTCTAATTCTCTTTGTCATTCAAGTTCCATCATTAATGCTTCTCGCACTTTCATGCTTCATACTGTGTCTTTCTCTCATCCATCCTCTTTCTTTCTGTATGGGTGGGACTCCCATTTGCTGTATCTAAATATTGCTATTTATTTTATTTTCGGCCTTTCTTTTCAGGGCAGTAACCACAACAATTCTGTTTTATTTGTCTAACATACAATATTGACTTATTTTCTATTTTATACAATTTTCTTTTTATTCTTATTTACTACTGCTTATTATCTATAACATTTGTTCACGCTATCATATTCAATGCTTATCTCTAATATACTCAATATATTATGTAAACATGTTTTCTTATCACCTTGTTTTGTTTCTTTTTATAACAATTTCAACTATTTCTAAGCAGTACTCTAAGAATCTTTCTCTATTTTTATTCAGCATTATCTCCTTTATACTTTCAGGTACAAGTTGCATATTTAGTTCTTGCTCTATTTCGAACCGTTTTGTGGCAAATGATGGACAGTCAAGGAGCACGTGCGGAATGGATTCAACCTTGGCGGGATCACAGATGCACGATGGGCTCTCCTTACACTTGAACCGATGCAAGTATTCGGAGAACCCGCCGTGCCCCGTCATGAGTTGAGTTTTAGCACTCGTTATTGTTGTTTCCTTCATTATTTTGTAAGCCGCCATTACGTCAGGGAAAAACATTTTTGTCACTGAAGCTGTGTCACCGTTGACATATCTTTGGTTCCACTCGTCAAGCGTTGCCATACGAAGGCTACGCTTCACGTGTGAAACCGGACATAGGTCATAATCTGGCTTACGTTTTGACCTTGTGGCAGCTTCCTTAGCCAATTTGTCAGCCCTTTCGTTTCCCTCCAACCCTGCATGGGCCTTTATCCAAAACAAAGAAACAACTTTGTTTTGGAGAGATGAGGTTCGTAGGTTATCTCTGGCTTCCATTGCAAGGGGATGGAGGCAACTGGGGTTTTTGACGGTTTGAAGAGCTGCCATAGAATCACTAAAAATTCCAAACGAGGTCGCTCTGTGTTTCAATATCTCCCTAGTTGCTGTGCATATAGCCAGGAGCTCCGCCTGATAAACCGTGCAATATTTTGAGAGAGCAAGTTTGAGGGTCTTGGTCTCAGTCTCGCCAGTCCACATTGATAGTGCTGCGCCGACCTTGCCCTCAATCTTGCTCCCGTCAGTGAAAATGCAAACCTCAAATTCGCAGTGAGCATCGAGTTGCTCTTGGTTTTTCAAGCTTAAGAGCTCCAGGTCAACATGTTTCGCAGGATGTGGGGCGTTAATAGCTGAAGCCATCCGCTCGACCTCGCCGCCCCCCAGTGCTGGCTGGGGCACCCCCCTCTTAGCTTCATATAATAAAGCTGCCTCTCTGACTCTGAGGTCGAGAGGGAGTATCCCAGCCAGCAAGAGTGCTGAGTTCAGCGAGACCGTGCGGTATGCTTTGCAGATTTTTTGAGCAATGACACGCTGCACTGCTCCCAACTGCCCGATTATTCCCAATTTGTAAACAGCGGGTGCCCACACGCTGGCGGCGTACAAGATAACTGGCTCCACAGTCGCCTTGTAAATTATTTTGATGACTTCAGGGTGAAGACCCCAGCTTGTCTTCGCGGCACGGGAAAGCTGTTTGTATATGCCTATAGCTTTCTTGCATACGTTAGTGACATGCGTGTTGAACGTAAGCTTCTCATCGATGGTGACGCCAAGTAATTTTATTTTCTCAGACATGGCAATGCCAACCCCGCCCATATTCAGACGCGGAGTGTCATACTTCATTTTGCGCGTGATAACCATTGCTTTGGTTTTTTGCGGAGCAAATTTGAGCTTATTTTGTACACCCCACGTCCGAACATGTTCGAGGGCGGCATTGGCACGTCTCTCGATCTCCATGGATGTTTGTCCATCGAAAACTAACACCACGTCGTCCGCGAACGCCTGGCTGTAGAATCCTCCCTCCTCCAAGCCTTTCAACAGTGGGTCAAGCAGCAAGTTCCACAGCAATGGACCTCCGATGGATCCCTGAACGCATCCTTTATCAGTGATTTTACTATATTCCTCACCCGCGTATCTAACCCTGACTTTTCTACTGCTAAGGTAACTGTCCATAACTCGCCTCAAGTTGATTGGACACTTTTCCTCAGCCAGACGGACCCTTATTGCTGGCCACCAAGCACTATCGAAGGCTCCCTCTATATCCAGTGACACTAGCAGAACTATCTTCTTTTCTTCCAGCTTTTCGCGTATGTGTTGCATTAGTGTATAGAGGGAGTCTTCGGTGCTCTTCTGTGGCATGAATCCGAACTGGCGAGAACTCATCCTCGGCAACAAGTGGAACTTGAGGCGAGCCACCATCATTTTTTCAAATATTTTACCTAGTACAGGCAAAAGCCCGATTGGTCTGTAAGCTTTGGGAGTGCAGTAATTTTCCTTGCCCGGTTTTTTCAGTACAATGACTGTGGCCTCCTTCCAAGCCTCGGGAAAATGATGGTGCGTTAGACATTTGTTCAAAATCGCGAGGAATAGTTCAGGGTCACTCTGTATGGCTTGGCAGCATATGTCGGCTGTGAAACCATCCGCACCTGGTGCCTTTTTCGGGTTGAACGATTCGCATGCCAATTTCAATTCTGACATCGTGAATGGCGGGTCGCAGGAGTCATCCTGGTCACCGATATTCACCCTATCAGCCTCAGCTCTGACATAACGATGGCAGGTGTTGTCGCTCTCTTTGAGGTCTTCCGGATAGAATGTTTCTGCTAGTAGTCTCACGGAACCTTTTGCGTCTAGCACCTCCCCGTCCTTCTCCAGCATCAGATCTTCCTCCCTGCGTGATGTCCTTCCAATAACCCTGTAGATCCCTTCCCATACGCCTTCACTATCCTGTTTGCCGCAAAAGTCTTTCCAGCTTTCGATTTGGGCTTTTGCTGCTTCCGTCTCATACTCTTCCTTCTTTTTCAGATACTCTTCGACGACCTTTGACCTTCGCACTGGAGCTGCGCACCTGATGCGACGTTTCCTGGTAGCTACCTCCTTCTTCAACTCAATAAGTGTCTCGGACCACCACGGCATGGAAAGTTCTTCTTTATCTTTCTTAATAGGAATCAAGAGCAAGCACGTTTGTTTTATAGAATTACTATAACTTGTGATCGTGATATCGATTTGGTCTGCTGATTCGATTTTCTCGACATCTGCTTTACTAAGGTGGTTTTCAGTTAACAATTGTCTGAACTTCTCACGAAAATCAGTCCAATTGGTTTTCCTTGTGTTATAGATTCTCGTCGTCCTGTTGATCTTGATTCCTTTTGCTCTACGGAGTCGAATATCAAAGAGCATGCCGTTGTGGTCCGCACTTGTGAGACCTTCGTCTACCTTCCAGTTATCTACCAAGTCAAGAATATCAGTTGAGCAGGCCGTTATGTCGACGTGGCTACTATAACGTTTGCCTCCTCTGATGGTGTCAAAGGTCGGAATTTCTCCTTTATTGAGTATGTTTAGACTCATCTCTTCAAGGGCTCCAGACATGGCTTCTCCCCTATGGTCAACAATGGGAGCACCCCACCACATGCTTTTAGCGTTGGCGTCACCTCCAATTAGCCATTTTTTTGATCCAACTTTTTCTTCTATTTTTTTCAAGTGCTCCAGGTACGGTTCAATGGGCTGGTCCGACTCAAAATAGAAGGAGACAAGTGTGATCTCCCAGACACTAGTTTGGATCCCCACCACGACAATGTTGTTTGTGGTGAGTTGCGGGTACTGTACGACATTAACGTTTTTATCAAAGACAGCTATTGCTGCCTTGACAGTCCCATCTCCTATACTAGTGTTCTGGAAGATTCGAACGCCCCTGCGACTTCTCATGGATTTGGCCCCGCCCACATATGGTTCCTGTAGAAGTGCTGCTGCCATTCCACGCTTCTCTGCCTCAATTAATATTTCGTGGGTTGCTAACTTTTTCCTTTGGAGGTTCGCTTGTGTGAAACTGTAAGGGGTTTGGTCGCCTTGGTCGCCTTTAGCAGTACGCTACAGTTGATCGGGCTAACTCATCCCATTTTCGACGTGTAGGGCAATTTAGGCTGAAAGTGTTGTGTTCAGCGTTGTCCAATTTTGCCTTCACGCAATTCCGACATTTGGGTGGTACTTCCGTGAGCCAGTCCTCGCACTCCGCCTTCATGTGGGGACCACCACAGTGGCTGCATAGGTCTATGGCTTCCTTACAAAACCGCTTTCCGTGCCCGTATCCAAGACAGCGTGTGCATTGAACGAGCGGGGACTGGTCTTCCACTCTGACGCGTTGAAGATCAATATGGACACTACCTAGCTCGGTTGCTCTTTGCCAAATTCTTGGTGAGACGCTGACCACTATATGACCAGTGTGGGGATTTCTGGCTCGTCTTCTATATTTAACTTCCAACCTATCGTCATCCTCGTCGAGGCCGTAAAAAATGTCCCGGTTCTGATTTCTAAACGCCTTGAGGACATCTTCGTCTGTGTTGATTGACAGTACGTCCTTTAGAATCAAAAGCGGGTCCTTGTTTTTTACCTCCTCGACGACGAGGTCCAAATCATCTCTTTTGAGCCTATCTTTAATTTTATTTCTTTCCTCTTTTGTCTCAAAACCCATTATTATTTTTCTGTCTTTTGCTTTTCTTACCCTTTCCACCTTAATCCAGCCCTCCTTTGCGTCAGTTGCTTTCCTGACTTTTTCCAGAACTTGTTCTCCAGTTTCTGTTTCATCCTTTGACGTGACCACGACTGAATGTAGCGTATTACGCTTAAGTATAGGCTTAGCGCTTTGGTTGGCGGTCACGTTCGCATAAGTTGGTGGGGTTACACATTCTAAAGCTATTTTCTGGGTCTCTATCATATCTTTCCATTCTTCCATCTTTTTGTTGCTTTCTAGTAGCAGCTTTGAGTGTTCCTCGATTCGCATCAACAATGGATTTGGATCTGGATTTGGGTTAACCAAAAAGGTAGAGTCAGTAGCGACAATGTTTGGCTCCTTACTTCTTTGCTCCCCTTTCGTTGTTCCTTTTGACACTCCGTTTTTCACCTCTTTAATTTCTGCTTCCGATTCTTTTACCAATTCATAAAGTCGATCTAATGATTCTAGAACCGCGGTTTTTATGACTCCACTGGTATTTCTGGAGCTATTAATGTTAAGTTTGCCTTTCATAAGGCATGCCTTAGCTTCCGCTTTTCTATTTGCGTATTTTTGCGTTCCAGGACTTTCATTATTTTCTGCATGAGCTGTGCAAGCGTCCGGAGTTTCGTTACTCTGAGGCAGTACAGATTTAAGTCTGATATTGGCAGGGCCGGCCTGCGACGTCACTGTTTCTGAAGGAGGACTGGGGTCAGGGGTGACGGTCTCCCAGTTCTCTATACTGCGTCGGACGCTATTTAATGTCGCTTCGGACTTTGTTGGCGACTTGTTACTATTGGCCTGTTTTGATGGAGTCCTGGATACAAACATGGTAGAAGTATGCGTCAAAAGATAGATTTACTAAAATTACGTTGTTTAAAATTTTGTAAAAGTTGTAAAATTTATAAAGACAAAACAAAACAAGGTAAAGCCGTAGCACAAAAAAAAAAAAAAGAAAAGTTAAATCTAACAAAATAAAATAAATAATACTTTAAAAATTTACAAAGTAACGTCACTTAACTATACTAAATTTTATAAGTAGTCGCGAATCCGCTGTGTCTTAATTGTATCTATAAAAATTTTAGGGGTAGGGTGTTAGGGTGGGTTACTAGGGGTTGCTTTTGGGACCGAGAGGTCGTACTCGTTCTCCTGGTTCCAAAAAACACCTCGCAAGGATGTGCTCAAAATTTGGGGGTGGGGGTTGAGGGGTGGGAGTAGGGGGTGGTTTTTGGAAGCACCGGATCGTACTTGTTCTCCTGATTCCAAAAACACCCCACAAGGGTAGTCGAAATTTTAGGGGTGGAAGTTAGGGTAGGGGTAGGGGGTGGTTTTTTGGAATCAGAAGACTGCACTCGCTCTCCTGATTCCAAAAATACCTCACAAGTGTTTATTTAAAATTTGGGGTGGGGGTTGAGGGTTGAATTTAATACACTTCAGGGGGTAGAGGGTGGTTTTGGGACCAAGAGACCGTATTTGCTCTGCTGATTCCAAAAACACGTCACAAGGGTATGTTTCTAAGTAAGGATGGGTGACCGGTCAGGGCTCTGAATAATTTGGTTGAGGTAGTTACTAAGGGGTAGGGGGTTGAAATTCTAGGGGTGGGTTCGGGGTGGTATAATTTGTGGAGGGCCTGGGTGGTAAGTGGGGGTGGGGTCAGGGGAGGGGGGGGAAAATTTTGGTTATTTTTGGGCTACGACGCACCGTTTCCGAGATAATTGGGTTTTTTCGAAAATCCCTTATCTTAACTATCTTATAGTTTACCGCTGGGTAGTTCAACCCTGGCTGTTTTGAAATCCCGGTATCTCCGGAACGGGACGTCGCAAAATTACGGGGTGAAAAGCAGTTACAAGTCTGGAAGACACAGTTTCCGGGAAAAATGTTTGTACAGGCATGTGACGGCGGGGTGGTTTTCTAACCCTGCGTTTCCTCAGGGGGTGGGTTTTTGGCAGCTTCGAAAGCTTGGTTTTAATGCTTAGGGTGGAGTTAAAATTATGGGGAAAGTTCTGTTTTGTAGGGGATGGTCCAAATTTATTGTCAAGTCAAAAATTTTATCCCTGAAATTTCAGGGGGCTAAAAATATTTAAGGGTTTGTAAAAAAATTTTGAATAGGGGTGGTTTTGGGGTGGCCTATCGATAGGTTGCCCTTAGGATTGCTTCACGTAAATGAATCAATTTTTCGTTATTTTTACGATAAATCCATCCCCTGAGGCGCTAGGGGGTGCACAAAGTTACTTGGTAATGGCCGCCGGGGGCGATTTTCACTAAATAATTTGTCAAAAATCTTACAGCTAAAATTTCTTAGGTCTATTTACGTAGATCGGCCGCTAGAAAGATTTCCTTCCGCAGGTTGGTCATAAAAAGTAGAAAAAAGTCTATGGGAATTTAAGGGGTGACTCTAAGTATTGGGGTGGATGTACCTGAACCGCAAATGGCCTTGTTTTCCATCCACAGTGCATCTGAAAATTCCCGAAAAAACAGCTAGCTCTTCTGTCTTCTATTGCTTCCAGGCACCGTCGATACTTTTGGGGTAGCTACCCCCTTTGAGGGTGGAGGGGTTGATAGGTCCAATTTTCAGAATTTTTTATTTCAGGAACCGGTGGTCAGATTTAGGTCAAAATTTTTCCACTTTAAAGCACATATCCCAAAGAATTTTTTGATGCCAGAAAATATATAGGTCGTCGATCGTTTTCGGGAACTAGGGGTGAAAAAGTGTAAACTATACTAAACCGTCAACTTTAAAAGGCGATATATCCTGAAGGGGTGGTCCTATTTTGAAAGAAAAAACTGCATTTGTCTTCTTTTGATGTGGAGATTATATCCTGGTAGTTGAAATTTTCCGGGAGTCGCCCACGTGGTTTTCAAGTTTTCTTCCCTCTTTGATAACTTCAAAAGGGGTGGGTCGAAAATTCCCAAACTTGGTCAGATGATGTAGGACCCCGATATCAGTGATGTGGAAAAATAAAATTTGGGGGTCGTCGATTTCGTTTCGGCAGCGCACGCGGTGAAAGATATCCTAACCTCAAAAACTTGAGGTTTTGGTCAGGAGATGAGCAAAAATGCTCCGATTTTAAAACTTTTTTCACTTATCACTTTCACTTTTTAGCGCGAAACTTTTCACAAATTTTGAGAACAATTGAAGCACTTTTACTATTTTTGAACAATTTTTTCGTGCGGAGCGGCTTATTTTAGCTGCGTTCAGTGCGGGGGGCGGAACGCGACTGGGTTAGGTTAGGTTAGGTTAGGTTAGGTTAGGTTAGGTTAGGTTAGGTTAGGTTGCGAGGGTTGCGGGATCTCAAACGGGCCCAAGCCCGCAACAGGAGGTAATGGATCTATAAAATTCGATCGTACCTTCAAGATTCTTCAGGGTAACCTAAACCACTGCCGCGTGGCGCAAGATTTACTCTTGCAAACCCTCGCGGAGAGGTCGGTTGCTCTGGCTGTGGTGGCAGAGCCGTATAGACTCCCGAACCATCCTCGCTGGTTCGGTGATGATACTGGCTCTGTCGCTATATACTGGGCTGGCAACCATGGCGATCCTCCTTGCCTTAAACTAGCATCAGATGAAGGAATAGTAGCTGTGGAATGGGGCTCCTTAGCAATGGTAGGTTGTTATATCTCCCCAAACCGTAGTTTCATGGACTTTGAGGTATACCTTAACAAGTTAGAGGGTTATATCCGACAATGCCTGCCCCGCCCGGTGCTGGTCCTAGGAGATTTCAATTCCCACTCTAGAGCTTGGGGTAATATCCGGGACAACATCAGGGGTGAGACCCTGCTATTATGGGCTGCTGCACTTGATCTGCAGCTTCTGAATCGGGGCTCTGTTCCAACATGTGTCCGGTGGCAGGGCGAGTCAGTCGTTGATCTCTCCTGGGCAACTCCTTCTGCCGCACAAATGGTTTCAGGTTGGATAGTAGCAGAAGACGCGGTCACATTATCAGACCACCGCCATATCACATTCGATGTCAATGTCAGCCGCTCGGCTAGTGCTCAACGGAGCGATCAGTTGGCCTGGGCGCTCAAACGTCTGGACCGGGACAACCTGCTCTCTGCAGCTCACGTCGCTGACTGGGTGACACCTTCGACTCAGCTCGAGTGGCCCTCACCAGAAAGGGAAGCATCATGGTTCAGAGGAACAATGACTTCGGTCTGCGACGCATCTATGCCCCGGGTCAAATTTGCGCTAAAAAGGCCAATATACTGGTGGTCAGACCATATTAGTCAGCTAAGATCGACTTGCTTGTCCACCAGACGGGAGTACACCAGGGCCCGGAGACGGCGGCGGTCTACAGAGGAAGAAAAGAAAACTGCCTATGAGGCATACAGAGATGCTACAATGGCTTTGCAGCACGCAATTGCCGATGCGAGGGATAAGTCGTGGGATGAGCTACTGAAGGACCTTAACAGAGACCCCTGGGGGCGCCCGTATCGTATGGTCCTCGGAAAATTGCGTCCTTGGACCCCACCATTGACGGAAACACTTGACGGGAACTTTGTCAAAACAATAATAGACACGCTTTTCCCTCGGCTGGTCGAACCGTCTGCCGACCTCCAACAGCCTGCGATATGGTCTGATGACTTTGAAGTTTCGGAGGTAGAGCTGAAATTGGCTATTAAACGTCTTGCCGCACGAAACACTGCGCCAGGACCCGACGGTATACCTGGTCGGGCATGGGTAATAGCCCTAACGGTCTTGGGAGATAGACTGAGGCGACTCTTTGGCAGCTGTCTCCGCTCCGGTATCTTCCCAACGAGTTGGAAGCAGGCGAAACTCGTTCTTCTGAAAAAAGAAGGAAGGCCTGTGGATTCACCATCGGCGTACCGTCCTATATGCTTATTGGATGAGGTGGGTAAGTTGTTTGAGAGGATTATAGCTCGCCGGCTCAGCAAACACCTAGCAGAAGAAGGCCCGGACCTGTCAGACAGTCAGTTTGGCTTCCGGCAAGGCCGATCAACAGTAGATGCCATCCTACGCGTCCGGAATCTGTCGGAGCAGGCTGTATCCCAGGGAAGGGTGGTGTTGGCCGTTAGCTTGGACATAGTCAACGCTTTTAACTCCCTTCCCTGGAGTACAATACGGGAGGCCTTAACCTACCACCAAGTGCCTCCCTACCTGCGGGCCATGATCACAAACTACTTGTCTGACAGGGGCATCCAGTATGTGGGGCGTAACGGTGCCGTAGAGCAAAGAAGGGTCGTGTGTGGGGTCCCTCAGGGATCGGTGCTAGGCCCGTCTCTGTGGAACCTCGCATACGATGCTGTCCTGAGAGTGGAACTTCCCACCGGCGTCAATGTCGTTTGCTATGCAGACGACACTCTGATTCTGGCTGAAGGGGAGAATTTTGAGCGGACCGTTAATCTCGCCGAAGAGGGCGTCGCACTGGTAGTGGGCAAGATCCACGAGCTAGGATTGGCTATAGCGCCTCACAAGACTGAGGCGCTGTGGTTCCATGGATTACCTAGAAGGCTGGAACCCCCACCGATGGTAGTTCATGTGGGCGATGCGGAGGTACAGATAGGAAGACACATAAAGTATCTGGGCATCATACTGGACGGGCGCTTCAATTTTGAAGAGCACCTCAACCATCTCGTTCCCCGGATTCAAAAGGTAGCAGGTGCCCTGCAAAGACTGCTGCCAAATCTTGGGGGACCAAAGGAAGGGATCCGCAGCCTCTATGCTGGGGTCATTCGCTCCATCGCGCTGTATGGGGCACCAGCATGGTCAGACCGACTGACAACCAAACGACGCTGCGTAGCTAAACTAAATGCTGTGCAGCGCCAGATGGCGATTAGGGTCGCTCGAGGGTATAGGACCATCTCATATGAGGCGGCTACTCTCCTGGCGCGATTTCCTCCGCTGGACATTCTGGCGGTAATGGACACCAGGGTTTACCATGCGCTACGCCGGAGGAATAGGGCAACGCCTGAAACGGAGGTCGAGCAGCTGCGAAAGAGGGCACACCAAAGAGCGCTCAATTGCTGGCGTGAGCGACTACATGAGCCACGAGCGATTCGTCAGCGAATTGTCGCTGCCATTCTGCCGTGCTTCCAAGCATGGCTGGAGCGGAAGGGTCGTGTAACCTACCGCCTGACACAGGTACTCACCGGACATGGATGTTTCGGTGAGTACCTGAACAGAATCGGCAGGGAGCGAACGGCAGACTGCCACCACTGCGAAGCCGACCAGGACTCAGCGCAGCATACGCTCGCGGAGTGTCCTGCCTGGAACGCCGAGAGGCAGGTCCTGGTCGAAGAAGTCGGGCAAGATCTCTCTCCACCGGCCCTAATAGAGGCAATGTTGGGGAGAGATAGCACTTGGGATGCAGCTGTTTCCTTTTGTGAGACTGTCATGGTCCGGAAGGAAGCAGCTGAGCGGGATCGGGAAAGAGCCGACCCCGCAAGGAGGAGACGACGAAGGGCTCTGAATAGCAGAGCCACTTCAGTACGTCCCAATATGCCCCAGGTGCGGGCACCCCAGGTCGCGGGTGGTCAGGGTGGGGGACTTGACCACCCCTTTCAAACGGCCAGTGGAAGGTAGTAACGCGATGTGTTACCTCGTATTACTACTGCTTCGCAGTGAGGAAGATTAAGTAATAGAAGAAGGGCACGAGCACCGCGCGAGGGTGACACTGGTCGCGTTCCTCAGGAGATCCCAGAGTCACCCGCCATGCGCCGAGGATGGTCACCGGGGGGTTTTAGTCAGTAGAAGTCTGACATAACCCGGCCGCTGCCCCGAGCGACCGGGTATCCATGAAGGATTTCCCCTCGTCAAAAAAAAAAAAAAAAAAAAAAGGTTAGGTTAGGTTAGGTTAGGTTAGGTTAGGTTAGGTTAGGTTAGGTTAGGTTAGGTTAGGTTAGGTTAGGTTAGGTTAGGTTTTTTTTTTTTTTTTTTTTTTTTTTTTTTTTTTTTTTTTTTTTTTTTTTTTTTTCTCCTTCTACCTCCAACATAATCGGAGCCTATGCTATTCTAATTCTCTTTGTCATTCAAGTTCCATCATTAATGCTTCTCGCACTTTCATGCTTCATACTGTGTCTTTCTCTCATCCATCCTCTTTCTTTCTGTATGGGTGGGACTCCCATTTGCTGTATCTAAATATTGCTATTTATTTTATTTTCGGCCTTTCTTTTCAGGGCAGTAACCACAACAATTCTGTTTTATTTGTCTAACATACAATATTGACTTATTTTCTATTTTATACAATTTTCTTTTTATTCTTATTTACTACTGCTTATTATCTATAACATTTGTTCACGCTATGATATTCAATGCTTATCTCTAATATACTCAATATATTATGTAAACATGTTTTCTTATCACCTTGTTTTGTTTCTTTTTATAACAATTTCAACTATTTCTAAGCAGTACTCTAAGAATCTTTCTCTATTTTTATTCAGCATTATCTCCTTTATACTTTCAGGTACAAGTTGCATATTTAGTTCTTGCTCTATTTCGAACCGTTTTGTGGCAAATGATGGACAGTCAAGGAGCACGTGCGGAATGGATTCAACCTTGGCGGGATCACAGATGCACGATGGGCTCTCCTTACACTTGAACCGATGCAAGTATTCGGAGAACCCGCCGTGCCCCGTCATGAGTTGAGTTTTAGCACTCGTTATTGTTGTTTCCTTCATTATTTTGTAAGCCGCCATTACGTCAGGGAAAAACATTTTTGTCACTGAAGCTGTGTCACCGTTGACATATCTTTGGTTCCACTCGTCAAGCGTTGCCATACGAAGGCTACGCTTCACGTGTGAAACCGGACATAGGTCATAATCTGGCTTACGTTTTGACCTTGTGGCAGCTTCCTTAGCCAATTTGTCAGCCCTTTCGTTTCCCTCCAACCCTGCATGGGCCTTTATCCAAAACAAAGAAACAACTTTGTTTTGGAGAGATGAGGTTCGTAGGTTATCTCTGGCTTCCATTGCAAGGGGATGGAGGCAACTGGGGTTTTTGACGGTTTGAAGAGCTGCCATAGAATCACTAAAAATTCCAAACGAGGTCGCTCTGTGTTTCAATATCTCCCTAGTTGCTGTGCATATAGCCAGGAGCTCCGCCTGATAAACCGTGCAATATTTTGAGAGAGCAAGTTTGAGGGTCTTGGTCTCAGTCTCGCCAGTCCACATTGATAGTGCTGCGCCGACCTTGCCCTCAATCTTGCTCCCGTCAGTGAAAATGCAAACCTCAAATTCGCAGTGAGCATCGAGTTGCTCTTGGTTTTTCAAGCTTAAGAGCTCCAGGTCAACATGTTTCGCAGGATGTGGGGCGTTAATAGCTGAAGCCATCCGCTCGACCTCGCCGCCCCCCAGTGCTGGCTGGGGCACCCCCCTCTTAGCTTCATATAATAAAGCTGCCTCTCTGACTCTGAGGTCGAGAGGGAGTATCCCAGCCAGCAAGAGTGCTGAGTTCAGCGAGACCGTGCGGTATGCTTTGCAGATTTTTTGAGCAATGACACGCTGCACTGCTCCCAACTGCCCGATTATTCCCAATTTGTAAACAGCGGGTGCCCACACGCTGGCGGCGTACAAGATAACTGGCTCCACAGTCGCCTTGTAAATTATTTTGATGACTTCAGGGTGAAGACCCCAGCTTGTCTTCGCGGCACGGGAAAGCTGTTTGTATATGCCTATAGCTTTCTTGCATACGTTAGTGACATGCGTGTTGAACGTAAGCTTCTCATCGATGGTGACGCCAAGTAATTTTATTTTCTCAGACATGGCAATGCCAACCCCGCCCATATTCAGACGCGGAGTGTCATACTTCATTTTGCGCGTGATAACCATTGCTTTGGTTTTTTGCGGAGCAAATTTGAGCTTATTTTGTACACCCCACGTCCGAACATGTTCGAGGGCGGCATTGGCACGTCTCTCGATCTCCATGGATGTTTGTCCATCGAAAACTAACACCACGTCGTCCGCGAACGCCTGGCTGTAGAATCCTCCCTCCTCCAAGCCTTTCAACAGTGGGTCAAGCAGCAAGTTCCACAGCAATGGACCTCCGATGGATCCCTGAACGCATCCTTTATCAGTGATTTTACTATATTCCTCACCCGCGTATCTAACCCTGACTTTTCTACTGCTAAGGTAACTGTCCATAACTCGCCTCAAGTTGATTGGACACTTTTCCTCAGCCAGACGGACCCTTATTGCTGGCCACCAAGCACTATCGAAGGCTCCCTCTATATCCAGTGACACTAGCAGAACTATCTTCTTTTCTTCCAGCTTTTCGCGTATGTGTTGCATTAGTGTATAGAGGGAGTCTTCGGTGCTCTTCTGTGGCATGAATCCGAACTGGCGAGAACTCATCCTCGGCAACAAGTGGAACTTGAGGCGAGCCACCATCATTTTTTCAAATATTTTACCTAGTACAGGCAAAAGCCCGATTGGTCTGTAAGCTTTGGGAGTGCAGTAATTTTCCTTGCCCGGTTTTTTCAGTACAATGACTGTGGCCTCCTTCCAAGCCTCGGGAAAATGATGGTGCGTTAGACATTTGTTCAAAATCGCGAGGAATAGTTCAGGGTCACTCTGTATGGCTTGGCAGCATATGTCGGCTGTGAAACCATCCGCACCTGGTGCCTTTTTCGGGTTGAACGATTCGCATGCCAATTTCAATTCTGACATCGTGAATGGCGGGTCGCAGGAGTCATCCTGGTCACCGATATTCACCCTATCAGCCTCAGCTCTGACATAACGATGGCAGGTGTTGTCGCTCTCTTTGAGGTCTTCCGGATAGAATGTTTCTGCTAGTAGTCTCACGGAACCTTTTGCGTCTAGCACCTCCCCGTCCTTCTCCAGCATCAGATCTTCCTCCCTGCGTGATGTCCTTCCAATAACCCTGTAGATCCCTTCCCATACGCCTTCACTATCCTGTTTGCCGCAAAAGTCTTTCCAGCTTTCGATTTGGGCTTTTGCTGCTTCCGTCTCATACTCTTCCTTCTTTTTCAGATACTCTTCGACGACCTTTGACCTTCGCACTGGAGCTGCGCACCTGATGCGACGTTTCCTGGTAGCTACCTCCTTCTTCAACTCAATAAGTGTCTCGGACCACCACGGCATGGAAAGTTCTTCTTTATCTTTCTTAATAGGAATCAAGAGCAAGCACGTTTGTTTTATAGAATTACTATAACTTGTGATCGTGATATCGATTTGGTCTGCTGATTCGATTTTCTCGACATCTGCTTTACTAAGGTGGTTTTCAGTTAACAATTGTCTGAACTTCTCACGAAAATCAGTCCAATTGGTTTTCCTTGTGTTATAGATTCTCGTCGTCCTGTTGATCTTGATTCCTTTTGCTCTACGGAGTCGAATATCAAAGAGCATGCCGTTGTGGTCCGCACTTGTGAGACCTTCGTCTACCTTCCAGTTATCTACCAAGTCAAGAATATCAGTTGAGCAGGCCGTTATGTCGACGTGGCTACTATAACGTTTGCCTCCTCTGATGGTGTCAAAGGTCGGAATTTCTCCTTTATTGAGTATGTTTAGACTCATCTCTTCAAGGGCTCCAGACATGGCTTCTCCCCTATGGTCAACAATGGGAGCACCCCACCACATGCTTTTAGCGTTGGCGTCACCTCCAATTAGCCATTTTTTTGATCCAACTTTTTCTTCTATTTTTTTCAAGTGCTCCAGGTACGGTTCAATGGGCTGGTCCGACTCAAAATAGAAGGAGACAAGTGTGATCTCCCAGACACTAGTTTGGATCCCCACCACGACAATGTTGTTTGTGGTGAGTTGCGGGTACTGTACGACATTAACGTTTTTATCAAAGACAGCTATTGCTGCCTTGACAGTCCCATCTCCTATACTAGTGTTCTGGAAGATTCGAACGCCCCTGCGACTTCTCATGGATTTGGCCCCGCCCACATATGGTTCCTGTAGAAGTGCTGCTGCCATTCCACGCTTCTCTGCCTCAATTAATATTTCGTGGGTTGCTAACTTTTTCCTTTGGAGGTTCGCTTGTGTGAAACTGTAAGGGGTTTGGTCGCCTTGGTCGCCTTTAGCAGTACGCTACAGTTGATCGGGCTAACTCAGTGGATCTTTATTCACTGTTTCTTCAACGTTCAGATGTGTGTGTACATTTTTTATTCTATTGGCGACTGAAGCGATTTCTTCTTTACTCTCACAGCTAATAATCACCTTTTGGTCCCTGGCCTTCCTTACTTTGTCTACTTTTACTCCGCTAGACTTTGCATTGACCGCGGTTCTGATTTTCTCGAGGACGTCTTCACTGGTCTCTCTTTCATCTTCTGAAGAGACTATGATAGAGTGAACTGCCGATCTTGTCTGCTCTCTGGATGATGAGCCTCTTGCTACTATGTCAGCGTAAGTGGCTCTATTATTTTGTTCGATCTTTGTTTCTAGGATTTCTTTTTGTTTATCGAGTGTCTCTCCAAGTTTTTTCATTTTTCTGTTATTTTCTTGTATCAATTTTGTATGTTCTTCAATAATCTTTGCCAAATTTTGCTCTTGTGATTGTTGTGTGGGTACCGAGAAGGTCGCGTCTGACAATGTTCCTGACGGCGGATGTTCTTCTGTCTCTTTCTGCGTCTCCTTCGGTTTCGCTTTCCTTCTTGTTGTCTTGTCATTTTCTGCTTCCTTGACCAACAGATACAGGCGATCCACCATCTCAATAACGTTGGCCTTGATGACCTTACTGATGTTCTGCGAATTATTGAGATTTAGTTTGGCCGTGGTCAAACAGTTCTTTGCCTCTGCAGTGCGCTCAGTATATACATATTTTTGGGTTGAATTGGTGGTTTTCTTGGTTTCACAATCCGATGCTTGAAATAGGCTAAGTTGTTCTCGCTTTGCAGATGTTTGCGGTTCTATTACTTTATCATCGAAAGCTGAAGTCAATGTTTTAGCAGGGCCAGCCTGCGACGTCTCTGTTTCCGTTGCAGTAGTGGGGTTTGGGTTAGCAGTCTCCCATTTGTCAATGCTGCGACGGACTTTATTAACATTCGCTGTCATTTCCGATTCAGCTGGTGACCTGTTGGCGTTGGCCTGTTTGGCTGGGGTCCTAATTCCGAACATGGTGGGAGTGTGACTCAAAGATAATAGTCAAATTGTTTATAATAAGGTACAAATACAGCCAAAGACCCAAAAATCACAAACAAAAATAAATAAATAAAGTACCAGTAAAAAGCACAATAGTGCTGCGTAGCAATTGATAATAATTACTAAAATATAAGAACACAAAATATTTTGGTTTGTAAATTTGTATAATATAACAAAATAGTCAAAAATTTTATATCCGATGCTGAGCACCAGCGTTGGTTTGGTTTCAAAACTCAATAGGAATTTTGTCCCAGGTCTCTATCTTTAAAAATGATGAATCTTCGTACAAAAACAAAAATGACTATAGAAAGTTACTGAAAAGTACGAATTTTTATCCCGTTTGAAAGAAACGGTCGTGATAAGGCCGAATCTTTAAACCCGGGCTTCCAACGACTTCCAGTTCCAGAGATATAGATGTTTTAAAATGTCATCTGACAGTTGGTGAACTGTCAAGAGCAATGTTTGCTTATATATCTGGTCTGGTTGGTCGTAGAAATCCCGTGCTTGGTGTCTCTGGTTCTGTCCAGGCCTGGTCTTTACACTGAAAACGTTTTCAGGAGTCTGTAACTTTCAGTCTCTAAAGCGCCTGAAAAGTGGTTTAAGAGATAGAAGATGGTCCTCTAAACCATAAATCGAAAGCCAAAATTCTCTGCAGCTTCTGTATCTTAAGTTATGACTTTTTAAAAATGAGTTTGACAGCTACCCAACTGTCAATTGTTATGTTTGGGAGTCGATAGCTCCGGTTCTATAGGTCGTAAGAAGACTGGGTTTTGGTTGGGGAGCTTAGCCAAAATTAATCCATCTCCTGAAAACGTTTTCAGGACAGAAAATTTCAGGTCAACAAAAGTGCCTGAAAATAGATTAAATTAGAAGAATTGTTGCGACTCCTTTTTATGCAGAAAACTACAAATCTCAGCCCATTGGTTCTCAAGTTATGAGTATTTTAAATTTTGCACCAAAAAAAAACCAAAATGGCGGATTTTTGGTGTTTTTGTCAATTTTTAAGTTACAAGGCCCGAGTTTGGGCTTAGTTAAATGGTAAATGGTTCAAGAAAGCTATTTTTAGGACTAAAATGATTAAATTTGTATTAAAAACCGAACAATTTACAAAAAATGCTTAAAAATCGATATCTTGGAAAACCAATAAAGATAAAATATGGAAAAAAATTTATAAATAACAAGATATTAATCTTAATTTAAAACTATTTTTCAAATTTGAAAATTCAAAAGAAATCTGTAAAATTTTCTGAAAATATTTTTTTTACAGTAAAATAATAATAGCAAAAATAATACTTATTCTAGAAACCTAAAATTGAAGGCATTGGTTCTTCTCCAAAGCGCGCTAAAGTAAGCAGTTGAAATTCTTCATTAAATTTCCAGGTTCCAGAGATATTGCAAGTCGAAATTTGAATTTGAAAAAGGGTCTCAATATAAAACCACTTGAGCTAAAAAGTTTGTACTTGCTTTTTTCCTCTTGTCCTAAAGTCCTTATTGATACTGCCAAAATTCAGCACCGTGATGTCACTCCTTCTGTGCTTTCAGCAGCACGTGGTTTTCGGTTTTTCCAAATTTTCTTCCAAACGCATGGATGAAAATTTTTTCTTCTAAGTCGGGAAGTTGAAGCACAGTAGTGCCCACCCTTTTCCGAAATAAAAAATGGGGGGTATCGATCTGAATCTTGCAGCGCATGCGTTAATAACTTTGATTTTGAAACATAACCTCAAAATTTTGGAGATTTTCGGATAAAACTTCACTTTGCACTGTAATCCGGGTAAATTTGAGTACACAGGTATGTAGCACTTGGGTTTCCGATTCTAATGACACTTCACTCGTTGAAATCGGACCACTTAAAACCACTTTTCTGAATTTTTAAGCGCGGAGCAACTATAAAAATGATGCGTAACTGGCGGCACACCGAGCGCAACTCGGTTAGGTTAGGTTAGGTTAGGTTAGGTTAGGTTAGGTTAGGTTAGGTTAGGTTAGGTTAGGTTAGGTTAGGTTAGGTTAGGTTAGGTTAGGTTAGGTTAGGTTAGGTTAGGTTAGGTTAGGTTAGGTTAGGTTAGGTTAGGTTAGGTTAGGTTAGGTTAGGTTAGGTTAGGTTAGGTTAGGTTAGGTTAGGTTAGGTTAGGTTAGGTTAGGTTAGGTTAGGTTAGGTTAGGTTAGGTTAGGTTAGGTTAGGTTAGGTTAGGTTAGGTTAGGTTAGGTTAGGTTAGGTTAGGTTAGGTTAGGTTAGGTTAGGTTAGGTTAGGTTAGGTTAGGTTAGGTTAGGTTGGGACGCTAGGTCGGATAACCTCCTCGTGAGCCTGGTTTTGCGGTTCCCTTATGGATACGTCCGGGGGGAAGAGCAGGCTGGGCCGGTGCGTCCTGGGCATCGGTTGAGAATTATTTTCCTGGCCGATGGCGAATGATCCGACAGGGAAGGCAGCTCTCCACGTGTCCCTCTGAAGAAGAGGGCACAGTGGATGAGACCCGGGGGGAACCCCCTTTGTCCTGGAAGCCTGGACGCTCGGCGAAGGGACGTATGGCTGAGGGGAAAATCAGCCCGAGAGAGAGTGTCAACGGGCGTCCCCGCCCGTAAGGGGTTTTGCAATGATGGCAGATAGTAAAAATGAACTACCCCAGGGGGGTACCTTTTCAGGAGAATCCCCCGGTTTTTCGGCCAAGGCCACCTCGGTGGCTGTAACCGAAAAATCCTGCCCCTCGTATTCTGGGGGGGGCAACTCTTTGCCTGATATGCACTTTTCAAATCTTAATTACGACCTGGCTCTGAACAAGGATAACGATGATTGCTTGCGGAAGGATACGACGATATTGGATGGGGAGGACTCCATTTTATTCCGGCAGCCCCTGCCCCGAGGAAGAAGATCCACCCGGTCGTCAATCGGGGATGAATCGGACGTATCATTTGCGTCGGTGTTGTCGTCAACATCGACAACGTCCAAGAGGTCCCAGAGGTCCCAGAGTAGGAAACGTCCCGCGACCGTGGGGCTCCCAAATGCACCGACGCCAAAGAAGGTTGGGGAAGTGTCCAGTCTGGAGGACTTGAACTTGGATTTTGATCCGTACCCTGACAAACCCCAGACCAAAGGGAAGGCATCTCTGCCTAGGCCAGAGGAGCTCGCCGAAGAGATGCGAGAGCAGCCCACAGCGGATGTTGTTGCCCGAGCACTCGAGCACTTGCAGACTGTGGAAAGGGTTGCGGACAGATCAAAACATCTGAAGGGTGACTTTGTCCGCGCCTTACGTATGTCGGCTCGAGTGGTTCGGGCAGCGACTACTGAGGTGGCACAGAGGGCGGCTTCCGACCGCCTGCAGAGGGAAAACGAGGCATTAAGATCTCATCTCGATGTCCTCAATAAAAAGGTGGAGGCTCTTTCCACTGAGCTGGCGGAGCTGCGTCGAAGTGGTATGCAGGACAACCACCAGCAAGCACCTGCAAGAACGGTTTCTTTTGATTCGGACCAGCTCTTAGAGCAGATGAAAATAATGGTAGACGGCAAGTTGGCTCACTTCAAGGATCAGATTTTCCCAGAGGGTATTGTCAGACCCCCTTTGGGACAGAAATCGTCGGTACCGAACACAAAGCCACTGGATGAAAAAGCACAAAAAGTGGCCAAAACTAAGGTTAGGAAGGGTCCTCCTACTGGCCATCCACCATCTTTGGTGGCATCAATGCCTTCAGGTCAGGCACTAACTTCTCAGGAACTGGGGCAGCAGCCGGCCGAGGCTTGGTCCAAAGTGGTCGGGAGAAAGGCAAAAGCAAAATCCAGGAGGAAGGCCAAGGCTCAGGCAAACGTGCAGGCGAAAGCACTAACCAAAGCCCAGGCCAATAAATCAGTGGCACCACCAGCTTTGACGAAAAAGGCGAAAGGGAGAGCTAAGCTGCCAAAACTGCCTCGCCATGCGGCAGTAACGGTAACTATACCGGAGGGGGCCGACGTTAGCTACGCACAGGTAATGAAGACTGCCAAGGAACGGCTCAACCTGGCAGACCTTGGCATTCCTGGCCTCCAGCAGAGGCGCGCCCTGAACGGCGGGCTACTGTTGGAGGTGCCTGGAGCTGACAGTGCTGCAAAGGCAGATATCCTGGCCGAGGAGATGCAAAAGGCCCTCAGCGACATGGCGGTCCACATAAGACGTCCAGCAAAGCAGGGCGAAGTCAGAGTGATGGATCTCGATGACTCCGTCACTCCGGCAGAGATCGCAGAGGCTGTAGCTAAGGCAGGTGGATGTCCCATATCCGACATCAAAGTGGGAGATATCCGTCGTGGGGGTCTTTCAGCTTTGGGGACTGTCTGGGTTCGGTGCCCACTCTCCGCCGTACGAAAACTTACTGCGGAAAAACGGGTGAGGGTTGGCTGGATATCCGCAAGGGTAGAAATGCTGGAGGCGCGCCCTTTGCAGTGTTACCGCTGTTTGGAGCTGGGACACTCCCGGTTTCAATGCACCAGCAATGTGGATCGGAGCTCCCACTGTTATAGGTGCGGTCAGCCGGGACATGTAGTCAAGAACTGCAATTCACCAGCACCCAAGTGCTCACTGTGCTCGGATGCAGGCTTGCCTTCTGAACACAAAATCGGGAGCAGGGTATGCTCGTCTTCCAAGAAGACGGGTAAGAATAAAATGCCTGCTGGTAAAAAGCAGGCAAACAGCGCAGAAAAATCTATGGGTGCCGCGGCAGCGAGGGCTGCGGCACCCCAAGTGGGCAATAGCTCAGGAACGGTCTCAATGGAGACATAACATTCAATCTCCGGCAGAAATTTTTACAGAGCAATCTTAACCACTGCCGCCGGGCGCAAGACTTGTTTTTGCAAACTCTGGTGGAGTGGTCTATTGCTCTGGCAGTTGTAGCGGAACCATATAGTATCCCGAATCATCCGGTGATGACGCGAACTCCGTTGCCATATATTGGGGAGGAGGCCGAGGTGATCCTCCGTGTTCCAAACTTTTGGCTAAGGATGGAATTGTGGTGGTTGAGTGGGGCTCTATCGTGGTGGTAGGCTGCTATGTCTCTCCCAACTGTAGCCTCAGAGAATATGAGTCCTTCCTGGACCGTGTAGAGGGCTGTGTCCGCCGATACTTACCGCGCATACTGCTCGTCTTGGGCGACTTCAACGCCCATTCCACGAGCTGGGGCAATAGCCACGATACTGCCAAGGGAGAGGCCGTATTGGAGTGGGCCGCTGGACTAAATCTTTGTCTTTTAAACCAGGGCTCAGTCAGCACCTGCGTTCGGTGGCAGGGGGAGTCCATCGTAGATCTCTCATGGGCAACACCTGAAGCAGTCCGACTGGTGTCTGGCTGGCGAGTGGCGGAAGAGGTAGTGACCCTGTCAGACCACCGTCACATTATCTTCGACATGGCTGTGACTCCAATGGTTGGCATACGCCGCTCAGATCGCGTGGGCTGGGCGCTCAAGCGTCTCGATCGAGACAAATTGATCGCCGCGGCTCACGTGGCTGACTGGGGGCCGAACCAGGACGGGTGGTCCTCACCAGAAACAGGGGCAATCTGGTTCCAGGATACAATGACCGGGATCTGCGACTGTGCGATGCCCAGAGTCAGAACGCCCTCAAGGAGGCCCGTTTTTTGGTGGTCGGAGCTGATCTCGCAGCTGCGGGCAACTTGCCTCGTAGCACGACGCCGGTTCACGAGAACCAGAAGAAGACGACGAGCTACACCAGAGGAGCGGACAGCGGCTTACACAGCGTACCGTGAGGCAACTGTGAATTTGCAAAAGGCAATCGCAGATGCTAAATCCCGGTCATGGTTTGAACTGCTGCAAGACCTGAACAGGGATCCCTGGGGTCGACCATACAAGATGGTGCTGGGAAAGTTGCGTCCTTGGACTCCTCCACTGACGGAGACCCTGGATCCCAATTTTACAATGCAAGTGGTCGACACGCTCTTTCCGCGAGTTGCCGATGGCAATACCCCGGTTAATGCTCAGCCGCGGCCGGAGATGTGGTCGGACGAGTTCGAGGTGACTGAAGCCGAATTGAAAATAGCCGTTAGACGTCTTGCCGCTCGAAACACGGCACCAGGACCTGATGGAATTCCAGGCCGGGCATGGGTCATAGCGCTCGAAGTGCTGGGGCAAAGGCTTGCAGGCCTCTTCACCAGCTGCCTTCGTTCTGGCTGCTTTCCTGCGAGCTGGAAAGAGGCCAAATTGGTCCTTTTACGGAAAGAAGGTCGACCAGCAGACTCGCCATCTGCGTATCGGCCCATCTGCCTGTTGGACGAGGTCGGTAAGCTCTTTGAGCGAATCATCTCCCTCAGAATCAGCAGGCATCTAGCTAGCGAGGGTCCGAATCTGTCTGATGGTCAATTTGGCTTCAGGCAGGGCAGATCGACAGTGGATGCGATCCTTCGCGTCCGCGCGCTGTCGGAGCAGGCTGTGTCCCGGGGTGGAGTTATCTTGGCCATAAGCTTAGATATCGTTAACGCCTTCAACTCTCTGCCCTGGAAAGCAATACGAGACGCAATGGCTTACCACCAAATGCCTTTTTACCTGCAGGCCGTGATCGGAGCATATCTGTCCGACAGAAGTATCCGCTACGCTAGTCGGCATGGTGCTGCCATTCAGAGGGAAGTGGTTTGCGGGGTTCCGCAGGGGTCTGTGCTAGGCCCTCTCCTGTGGAATCTTGCATACGACGCTGTTCTTCGGGAAGAACTCCCCAACGGCATAAGTGTTGTCTGCTACGCAGATGACACCTTAATCTTGGCTGAAGGGGAAGACTTCGAGAGGACCACCAGACTCGCGGAAGTGGGTGTGGCAGTGATAGCCAGGAAAATTCGCAGCCTCGGACTTGCGATAGCGCCTCACAAGACTGAGGCGCTGTGGTTGCACGGCCTGCCACGAGGTCAGGAGCCTCCAGTGACCTCGGTGCGCGTGGGGGATACGGAAGTCCAGGTAGGTCACTTCATGAAATACCTGGGCCTTATTCTGGACGGCCGCTGGACCTTCGAAGAACATTTCGATCGGCTGATACCCCGGATCGAAAAGGTAGCAGGTGCGATGCACAGACTGCTACCCAATCTCGGGGGACCGGAGGAAGGAGTGCGGCGTCTCTATGCGGGAGTCTTGAGGTCCATCGCGCTCTACGGTGCCCCAGCGTGGGCAAATAGACTAGCGGTCGCCCGGCGCTGCAAAGCGAAAATTCTCGCAGTGCAGCGTCGGATGGCCATAAGGGTGGCCCGCGGATACCGCACAATCTCCCATGAGGCAGCTTTCCTGTTGGCTCGATTTCCACCTCTGGACATCCTGGCGGAAATGGACGCACTAGTGTACCGCGTTTTGCGTGAAGGAGACGGGAGCACCCCAGGAGTGGAAACCGAGGTGCTTCGGCTGAGGGCCCACAGGCAGGCAATCCGTAGATGGCGCGAGCGTCTGCGGGAGCCTAGATGTGCACGGCAGCGGGTGGTCGCTGCAATATTGCCACATTTCACGCGGTGGCTGGAGGGACGAAAACGCGTTACCTATAGGCTGACGCAGGTGCTCACCGGTCATGGCTGCTTCGGTGAGTACCTGCGTAGAATTGGCAAGGAAGAAACGGCCCAGTGTCACCACTGTAGTGCCAACTTGGATTCTGCGCAGCACACGCTCGAAGATTGCCCAGCGTGGCAGTCCGAGCGGCAGATCCTAGTACAGGAGATTGGGCGGGATCTCTCTCCAACAGCCGTGATCGCGGCAATGTTGGACAGAGACTCAGCCTGGGACGCAGTTGTCACCTTCTGTGAGGTCGTTATGGCCCAGAAGGAGGCAGCAGAGCGAGAACGAGAGCGTTCTGATCCCGCTCGAAGAAGGCGGCGTCCACGTTAGTGGTCACCCAGCCCTGTCGTCTCGGGCTTTAGAATAGAGCGACGGTATCCCCTGCCTGTCGTAAGAGGCGACTAAAAGGGGGCCCTGGGGTCGTAGACAATTGAAGCGGGGGCTGAGATTGTCCGGAGTATGATACGATCCTGGGAAGGCGGTAGCGTGTTGTGGTCACATGCTGCCGCATGGGCGGCAAGGCATTGAGCCCAGGGGTGGGCCCGCAAGGGCGAAGCGCGAGAGCGGCACTGGTGCGTTCCAATGGAGATCCCAGAGTCGCTCGACAAGCGCCGAGGATGGCCACCGTGGGGTTTTAGTCAGTAAGAGTCTGACATAACCTCGCCGGTTCCCCCGAATTGACGAGGTATGCTAGGAGCATTTCCCCACGTTAAAAAAAAAAAAAAAAAAGGTTAGGTTAGGTTAGGTTAGGTTAGGTTAGGTTAGGTTAGGTTAGGTTAGGTTAGGTTAGGTTAGGTTAGGTTAGGTTAGGTTAGGTTAGGTTAGGTTAGGTTAGGTTAGGTTAGGTTAGGTTAGGTTAGGTTAGGTTAGGTTAGGTTAGGTTAGGTTAGGTTAGGTTAGGTTAGGTTAGGTTAGGTTAGGTTAGGTTAGGTTAGGTTAGGTTAGGTTAGGTTAGGTTAGGTTAGGTTAGGTTAGGTTAGGTTAGGTTAGGTTAGGTTAGGTTAGGTTAGGTTAGGTTAGGTTAGGTTAGGTTAGGTTAGGTTAGGTTAGGTTAGGTTAGGTTAGGTTAGGTTAGGTTAGGTTAGGTTAGGTTAGGTTAGGTTAGGTTAGGTTAGGTTAGGTTAGGTTAGGTTAGGTTAGGTTAGGTTAGGTTAGGTTAGGTTAGGTTAGGTTAGGTTAGGTTAGGTTAGGTTAGGTTAGGTTAGGTTAGGTTAGGTTAGGTTAGGTTAGGTTAGGTTAGGTTAGGTTAGGTTAGGTTAGGTTAGGTTAGGTTAGGTTAGGTTAGGTTAGGTTAGGTTAGGTTAGGTTAGGTTAGGTTAGGTTAGGTTAGGTTAGGTTAGGTTAGGTTAGGTTAGGTTAGGTTAGGTTAGGTTAGGTTAGGTTAGGTTAGGTTAGGTTAGGTTAGGTTAGGTTAGGTTAGGTTAGGTTAGGTTAGGTTAGGTTAGGTTAGGTTAGGTTAGGTTAGGTTAGGTTAGGTTAGGTTAGGTTAGGTTAGGTTAGGTTAGGTTAGGTTAGGTTAGGTTAGGTTAGGTTAGGTTAGGTTAGGTTAGGTTAGGTTAGGTTAGGTTAGGTTAGGTTAGGTTAGGTTAGGTTAGGTTAGGTTAGGTTAGGTTAGGTTAGGTTAGGTTAGGTTAGGTTAGGTTAGGTTAGGTTAGGTTAGGTTAGGTTAGGTTTTTTTTTTTTTTTTTTTTTTTTTTAAATGTATGTTACTGTTTGTCCTCTGACATAGGTCAGAGTCATTTTCCAGCTGAACACGGATTTCGGTCTTTTCTTTTATTGTTTTTGGTCCATAATATGTCAAAGGGTGGCAGAACTCCGGATTTTCATACGGGAGTCCTACCAGACTAATTCTATGTAGACGAAATTAATAGACAGGTGAGGGGAGAGATAAAAAATTTAACACATTAGTTCTGTTTTTGCTTACATGCTACTTATCTAGATATTTTCATTGCTTATTCTACTTGGTACATGTTTCTTAAATCTATCTTCTATCCTATGCTTATTTTAATATAAAAACATTTATACAAAAAGCATAGTATTAAGTGTTCTTGTTACGCTTATTTACTATTTCACAAATTTTCCTACAATATTGTACAAAGTGATTTTGGCAATTTTTATCAGCTATTAATTTACTTATGCTACTAATAGTTACTTGTTCGCCTATTCTCTGTTCTAGGTCAAAGCGCTCTCTAGAGAAGATGGGGCATTCCGTTAGTAGGTGTTGGACTGTTTCTTTTTGATCGCGGTCGCAAATGCACGATGGATCCCCCTTGCATTTAAATCTAGCTAAGTACTCTGAGAATCCACCATGCCCTGTCATCACCTGAGTCAAAGTACCGGTTGGTTGAAGCCTCTTAACTATATTGTACGCCGCAACAGCGTCCGGGAGGAACAACTTGGTGACTGAAGCAGTCTCCCCAGACGTGTATCTGGTGCTCCAGGCCAAGAGCGATCCCTGTCTGATCTGTCTTTTAACAAATGAGACAGGGCATCGATCGTAGCTCGGCTTTGTTTTTAGTTTCAAGGCCGCCTCCTTAGCAAGCTCATCGGCGCGTTCATTACCCGGTAATCCAGCGTGTGCCCTGACCCAAAACAGAGACACTTCTTTGCTTTGTTTCAGGGCCCCAACCAGGTTTTTCCGGGATGTCACAGCTAATTCATGTAATGTGTTTTGGTTAGTGATTGTCTCCAACGCTGCCCTTGAGTCACTGTAGATACCATAACTACTCTCCTTTCGTTCGAGTATCACCTCGGTAGCCCTACATATAGCCAGGAGCTCGGCCTGGTATACTGTACAGTACGACGGCAAACCAAGTTTGAACTCTCCTTTCGTTCGAGTATCACCTCGGTAGCCCTACATATAGCCAGGAGCTCGGCCTGGTATACTGTACAGTACGACGGCAAACCAAGTTTGAGGGCCTTCGTCTCAGCAGCATCATCCCACAGAGATAATGCTGCTCCGACTCTGCCCTCAATCTTGCTGCCGTCGGTAAATATACGCACAGCCTGATTATTCAGGTTATCCAATTGAGATTGGTCATCTATTTTCTCGTATTTATAAGTTACGAGCTTCGCTGGATGCGGAGATTCTGCAAATGCAATCGGGCGTTCCATTTCCCTATCTCCCAGCTCCAACTGAGAATATCCTCTCCTAGCCTTATACAGTGTGGCTGCCTCTTGAATTCTAAGGTCAAGAGGAAGCATTCCGGTCAAGACTAATGCTGAGTTGAGGGAAACGGTCCGGTAGGATTTGCAGAGTTTCTGAACGAAGCCCCTTTGTACAGCATTAAGCATTTTTTGAATGCCAATTTTGTTAGTGGAATCCGCCCATGCGCTGGCGGCGTACATAATTATGGGTTCAACAGTTGCCGTATATATGATGCGGATCACTTCTGCGTGAAGGCCCCAGCTTGCCTTTGCGGCTCGCGATAGCTGTTTGTACACGTTAAGCGCCTTTTTGCAAACGTTGGCGGTGTGTGGCCCAAACGTGAGTCTGTCATCGATGGTGAGACCCAGTATTTTTATCTCTCGTGAGATAGCTATGTCTACCCCTCCCATGACGATGCGTGGTAAGTCATATTTCAGTTTTTTGGTAAATACCATTGCGCAGGTTTTATGTGGCGCAAATTTTAGTTTATTCTTGACACCCCACGCCCCGACATAGGCGAGGACGGTACTGGCTTTGTTCTCGATTTCAAGCGCTGTGTCACCCTCGAAGACCAGGACCACATCGTCCGCAAATGCTTGGCAGTGGTTGCCACGATCCGCAAGCCCCTTTAGTAGTGGGTCTAATAAAAGGTTCCAGAGGATTGGGCCTCCAATCGAGCCTTGGACACATCCTTTATTTGTGTTTCTCCTATGTTCTTCACCGGCATATCTTACCGCGACTTTTCTGTCTTGCAGATAACTGTCTAAGAACCTACGCAGGTTTACCGGACAGCCTTCCTCAGCCAGTCGAACCTTAATGGCTGGCCACCAGGCACTGTCGAAGGCCCCCTCTATGTCCAATGATACGAATGTCATTATCTTTTTCCTTTTCAGGCCGTCTTTGATGTGCTGTATCAGGTCATAGAGGGAGTCTTCCGTGCTTCTCTGGGGCATAAAGCCGTATTGGCGAGTGCTCATCCGGGCCACTTTAGTCTGGCAACAAGCATTTTCTCCAGCACCTTCCCCAACACAGGCAGTAAGCCAATGGGCCTATATGATTTCGGGTTGGTATAGTCGTCCTTGCCCGGCTTCCTTAGGATGACCACTGTAGCCTCTTTCCATATCATCGGGAAGTATGCCAGTTGTAGGCATTTGTTGGTCAGAGCAAGGAACAGTTCTGGGTCCTGGAGAATCGCGTGCAAGCAGATGTCCGCGGTAAATCCTTCCGACCCTGGAGCCTTTTTAGGGTTAAAACTCTCCACCGCCGATTTTAATTCTTGTAGCGTAAAGGGTGGGTCATGTTCCTCACCATGCGCCCACTCATTTATGCTTCCAGCTTTTAATCTCGTCTGGCGATGGTCAGAGTTGTCGTGCTCCTCAAGGTCCTCCGGGTAAAAGGTTTCCGCCAGCAGAATGACAGATTCACGTGTATCGAGGTGGACACCATTTCTCATAAGAGGTAGATCTTCTTGCCGTTTTGAAGTTCTTCCGATCACCCTGTAGATGCCCTCCCATACTCCTTCTTTGTCTTGTTTTTCGCAGAAGCTCTTCCAGCTTGTGGTTTGGGCTTTCTTGGCCTGATTTTCATAATCCTCCATCGCCTTTAGGTATTCGGCGACAACCTTGGCTCTCCGGACCGGCGCTGCGCAACGGATTCTTCTCTTCTTGGTGGTGACCGCGCGTTTCATGGTCTCAAGATCTTCAGACCACCAGGGAAGGGTAA
>CANNWQ010000047.1:0-64245 GCA_947532105.1 Athrips mouffetella | reverse complement strand
ATTCTAACACGCGCATCGCATTCCTGCAGCATCGTCTTCTGCGTCAGATAGAGAGAAGTGGTTCCGATTTATAAAAATAAATAATAACACTATATAAAAAGCACTTTATCTACACTCATGTCGTAATCTTTGACTTATGATTCAAAAAGTTGATACATAAGGCTGAATATTACGCAGAGTATGCATAAAAAATTAAAAAGTTACCATAACGTAACGATTTTTGTATGAAAATTTTTGCAAAGGTGTTACGTAATTTAACTTTTTAATCATTACATAACACTTGGATAAAATTCTTGTTGAACCTAAACCTTTTTAAAGAAGACTGAATATAAGGTCTTTTAGAGAGCCGGTTATAAATGTAACAGTTTTTCTTAGTAGCTGTCAAATATCAGCAGCATATTACAAAGTGTACCTCATAAACAATCTATTATTTTGGAGCAGTTAGAGTAACAGTTACTATAGTTACAATTATATCATCTGTGGCGGATAATATGCGCGCGCAGCCTGAAATTAGAAGGACTTGGAAATAGATATTAGATTTGCCGCCATTCTCAAATATTTACCTTTTTCAAGTATTTTGTGTCCGTGAAAGTAATGTGTGTGAAAGTTTATTGGAAAAGTCGATAAAGTGGTGCATTCAGGATACTGCAGTTATAGATACTTACTCAATAACTTATGTATGATCTCCTCCCATATTAGCCTAGGACATTTTACGACATACATAACCTACAATGGATTGGGAAAAAATGAATGAAATGAAAATGTTCTGCTTGTATATTTCAAAGAAGACCTAGTGGATATATCAAGACGGCTTCTTCAGACTCGTATCAGAACTGTAATATACATAATATAAGTTGCCTTTACTGTTTACTTACTTTTGTTTAAGTTTTATAAGTAGTACCTACCTATTGCATGAGTGAAGATAAAGTAGTATACGCAACTGCATATAATATAGTATTAAAACACTCGTTTGATGCTATTATCACACTCGGCTACGCCTCGTGTGATAAACCCAAACTCGTGTTTTAATAACCTGTTTTATATGACAGTTGCATAAACTACTATTGTGATATATTGTGAGCAGCCAGTGCAGAAACTCTGTTTCTTTGATGAGAATTTTGGAAAATTTCGGCTTCACAAGGTATGACAAATTTTGAATTGTTCATTTAAAATTGTATTGAGTCTATGATAGAAATAACGTGTGGATTAGTATCTTCAGTATGGTGGTCCGCATGTTGCTAGGGTGCTGGCACTATTACTTAACCTGTGTATCAGCCATAGTTACCTGCCAAATGACTTAACGAGAACTATAGTCAGTCCTATCATTAAAAATAAGACAGGCAATGCCTCAGATGCAGGTAACTATAGGCCTATTTCTTTAGCAACTGTGACGGCCCAGGTATTTGACAGGTTGCTAGACGCACAGTTAAATAAACATATTAAACTTCGTGACAATCAGTTCGGCTTCAGACCTGGTTTGTCTACAGACAGTGCAATACTGTGCGTTAAGCAAACTGTCAAATACTATATTGACCGTAATACTCGTACTCCCGTTTTTGCCTGCTTCCTTGATTTATCCAAGGCTTTTGACCTGGTTTCCTACAGTAAACTGGAAAAAACTTGAAGACACTAATATTCTTATCTGTATTTGTCTTAGTTTATTATAAGTTATTTATATATAATTGTAGGTATATTAATAGACTTTTATTTTAATTATAATTTCTGCACTATTGTGTCCCGCTGCTATTCACTTTCTCACTGCCTTAGGTTGGCTGGAAGAAATCTCTTTTAGAGATAAGCCTTCCCTTGTATATGTCCTTTAATTTTGTAATTTTATTTTAAGTTTGTATGCAATAAATAATATATATATATTCCACGAGACCTTGTTAATATCTTCAAGTACTGGTATGGAAACCAGGTCAATAGCGTACAATGGGGAGGGACTTTATCGGAACCATATGGGGTGACTTTTAATTAGTTCTTGATAGCAAAAGATATGCATGTACTCATGATACTGAACAACTTTTCCCTAGGAACATAGGTCGAAATACCTAAAACCAAATTTGATCTCCCATACAAAATGCGCAATCAGCTGATGCAGTTTCTATGAGAGGTCAAAACTTAATTTTCGTATTTAGGCCTATGTTCCTTGGGGAAAATTGTTCAGTATCATTAGTACATTAATACCTTTTTCTATCAAGAACTAATTAAAATTCACCCTATATAAGCTAGAATGTGGGGTAAGGCAGGGCGGATCGAGCTCGCCTACACTGTTTAATATTTACATTAACGAGCTTATTGAGGCACTCAGCAGGGAACGTATCGGCTGCTACATTGACGGATTCTGTGCCAATAATATTAAGTCCTGCTGAGTGCGTCAATCTGTGGTTTAAGAAGGCTTATTACTATTTGTGAGCAATTTGCGGATGAACATGGGCTGGTTTATAATTAAAAATAAAAAGTGAATTCATGGTCTTTGGGGACAGGGGGACAGATGTGCCACCAGTGAAATTGAATGAGTTTCCCGTACAGAGGGTTTACAAGTTTAAAAACCTGGTTCAAATCTTGACCCCTGATCTTAAAAATGATGAAGATATTGAGCGGGAGCGAAGGGAACTGACAGTGAGAGCTAACATGATAGCCCGCAGGTTTGCACGATGCTCAGCGCAGGCCAAAATTACTTTATTTAGAGCATTTTGTACCACATTCTACACGTGCAGCCTGTGGGCACGCTATAATGCGAAATCCTACAATGCCCTTTTCGTCCAGTTCAATAATGCTTTTAGAATGCTGTTGGGGCTGCCCCGATATTGTAGCGCATCAGGGATGTTTGCTGAAGCCGGCGTTGAATGTTTCTACACAACGAAGCGAAAAAGATGCTCTTCCCTGGTGCGTCGCGTACGGGCCAGCACCAACAGTATTCTGCAAATGATTGCTGAAAGGCTAGATTTTTATTATGTGAGACATTGCTGCTTAGTTTCCCACGGATTGCTGAGCAGCGGTGTTTCACATTATAAAATTAGACGAGGTTTCATGACCTAAAATATTATGTTTGTGTTTGTTTTGATTTTAATGTTAGTTTTAATTTTATTCAATTATTTATTAAATTATTTCACAAATACTGAAAGGGTGTGAATCAGTCAACGTAACTGAACAACTTTTGGTAAATAAAACTTTCAGGAAACAAAAAAAGGGGCTCTCCATATAAACTTTTTTTACTTGCAATGGGCTTACTTTTGACTTAGACTTGACCTTGACAAGCCCGTCAGTGTGGTTGGTAGTGAGCCTGCCTCTCACGCCGTGGGCCGCGGATTCGATCCCCGCCCAGTTGTTCTGTGTCTGGGTGGGTCTATGTATATCAGTCTCTGATACCCACAGAACAGGCTTTGTCTAGTTTGGGATCAGATAACCTTGTGTGAAATGTCCCCTATGAATTTATTTTATTTAGGTCTCTGAGGAAAAAGGTGACGTCGACGATGGAACGAGCTTAACCAAAAGAGGCGTATTCACTCGCGACTTAAATAGAATATTAACTAGCGAACACAGACGCCGGCAGAGTTCCTCTCTTTAGCTGTGCGCACTATATAAGATATTCAATCAAGAAAGACCAAATAAATTTTTATGATTTCCTGAAAGTTTTATTCACTGAAAATTGTTCAGTTATGTTGACTGATCATGCCCTTTCAGTTTTTTGCCAACCTGTCCCCGACTACTGTCAAAGATAAATTATTACCCAAAACGGAACGGCCTCCTAATTCATTAAGTTATTTGCTTGATAGCAATTGTGACATTAAATGACTTCAATACGCGGTGCCGAAGCAAGTTAGTAATAGGTTTTATGCATGATTTTTTTATTAAAAAATTATCGTCATTCACGTAATAAACAATTTAGTAAAACTATTATTCGAATAACAATGAAATTAAAAAAGATATAAGCCATAGAAGATTTGTTTCTGTCCCTTTAGCAAAACAAAATTTGACACAGAGTTTACGAGTATATGGCCGTAGTGACATGTGACGTCTCTGTCCATGTCGGATCTCTGTCTATTCGGCGCGTAATTAATAGTTTTGAATGCTTATATCGACCGTATTTCTTAGCCGATTTAAATTTAAATTTCACTTTTTGTCATGACAAAAAAAAAATTATATATAGGATTTATCGTTCCGCGAAAGAATATATCGTCACATATTATTAGATAGGTAATAGTAAACTGACTTTTATATCGTTAAGTAAACAAAAAGTACTCTTATCTCTACTGTCTATAAGTTATAAAAATGTGGATTGTTCTGACCAAAGCTTGTTGTCTTATACAGGGTGTAAGGGACAGGTTGACAACAACGGAAAGGGCATCAGTCAACGTAACTGAACAACACGTAGTAAATAAAATTTTCAGAATATAAAAAAAAAAACGCACACTCCAATCAAGTTTAAAATTTTGTAGTGAGGCCGATTATTTTTTCATATCCTGAAAGTTGTTTAGTTACGTTGACTGATCATGTCCCATACATGCGGTATTTTTGGGTTTTTAAAATATCGGTAGGTAGTACATTAATTGTTTAGTTCAAAGGCTTTTTGTATGTAGTACCTTGGTAGTAGGTACAAACGTGTAAGAGAAATTTCTTTTTGGCTGTGCTGTGTACCGTGCCCTAGGCAATGCAGATACTTACTGGTACTAGTAGCGCTGGGCAGGTAGCGCCTCCGGGCGGTAGCTTGTTTATTGGCCGACGAAATTGTTGGGCGCATCAAACGCAGCTGTCCGTCGGATTCGCAGTAGCTCTGGCGATAAACAAAACCGCTCAAGTGCGAGTCGGACTCACGAGCCGAGGGTTCCGATATGTATACGTTTCAGTCGAGAATATAACTGGGAGCCAATTGTTGAAAATCACCGGGTGATAAAATATCACTTTTGAGACTTCAAGATAAAAATTTATTCGTATAAAACATCTTATCTTATCTTAAAAATAAAAATTCAGCCTGATAAACTGTCACAAAATTTTTAAAAATATATGAGTATTACCAATTATACAGCACTTTATATTTAACAAATATCAATCTTCACTTTTGAAAAGAAATACAATGATTTTGAATTTTTTGAGTGATATTTTATCACCCGGTGATTTTCAAGAATTGATTGACTGAGCCTAATAATTAGATTAACATGTCATTAACGTTAGTATCTAAGTTTTCAGAAACATCTTTGTAGAGCGCCCTAGCAAAAAAAAATATGTGACAAACTTTGTATAAATAAATAAAATGTAATAAGAAATTTGTAATTATTCAATTTATAAGCTGTTAAGTTTGCTTGATCTGTGTGGTGCCGGAAAAAATAGTACCAACCTATCTCTACACGAGGGTTTCGTAAGAGGCGACTAAGGGCTTATAAACCGTAAGGTAGGCAGCAGTCTCTTTCTGTGTATCGTACCATCTTACATACTGCGGTCACCAACAACAGCGGTCGCAAGCCGCAACGCTTACAAACGTGGTGACTATGGTAAATCCCCTCCGTAGTAGCACGCGTTTTTGCTGGAATTCTGGAGAGAGCTCCCTGTCCTGCAGTGGACGTTATATGGGATGTTATGATGATGATGAAGTTTGATTAATAAACAAAATGAGAGATTTGCGGCCACCAATCACATGAAGTCTTAAGTGTCAAACTAACTTCCTAACTAACTAACTTTTGAATAACCACTGGAAACCACTGTGAAGTAAGCCATAGACTAGTAATCATCTCATTTGAAACGCATAGTATCCTATGTTAGAAACAATAAAGTCCATTTTTAGGACCGCAAAACTAAGTTTGTTTGTAAAGCTTTTTTGCAGATTAAAAAAAAATGTGCTACTTACTTCATTGTTTTTGCTCGCGAAGCCCAGTGATTCTACTCATAATAACAAGTACATTTCCCGAAGAAAAATAATTTCAACTCCATAGTAAAGTGGTCACGTGATCAACCTATTTTGTTTGTGAAGACAGATTCAGATGATTCTATGTAGATCCTTTACTTACAGGATACTTATTGAATGTCGTGCAGAATACAATGCAAATAGAGCGAGTCTACACCGTTTCGGATCGTGCTATGGCAGCGTAAAAGAAACGGCAAGAAACCACAGCAGTACATTTTTTCAAGTAAATAAAAAAAATCTTCTGAAAAGCTGTTTGTTTCCACGAGTAGAATCCACTGGACTTCGGGAGCAAAAACAATGAGAATTCATGCTGTATAATCAATCCGTTTCAAGAGTCAATGCAAACGCTTACTGAAGGAAATTAAGGTACCGAGATCCAAATGCCGAAGTCTCGTCTGTGCATTTGCTAATGTATCGCGAGCCCTCCACCGCGCCGCACCGCACCCCGCGGCTTTCGAGAGAAAGAGTTGTTGAGTGACCGCTGGCCTATGCACATCGTGCGCATTTTGGGAGTGCTTTTCCCAACGTTTTCAACGTTTTCTCCGGGCTTTCTATCGGATGTGATTATAAGAACTTTCTGGGACCTATATCAACACTGTGCTATAGTGGAATCATCGTTTTTACCAACCCAAATCGGCAGCTGGACGAATCATCTGGAGCGGTCATCACGTGGCCATTGGTGGCTGACCAGGTGAGATTTCGGCTTTACCATCTAGGTACTGTTCCTTCCTACATATTTTGGTCCTTCGAACCGGATGATGAGGTATATAGTACGCAGAGGGCGTGTTGTCATTTGATGGTAATTCCGTCATGTGTTTACTGTCAATATAGTCTTTCATGAATTCGTTGTACATTGCTCGTAAAGAAGAGTCACCATCAAGTCGTTTTTCAAGGTTCATGAATCTTCGCACAGCGATAGCCCGCATGTTCTGAAAGGAAGGTTCACTTTCTTTAAATGGAAGTTCCACAATAAACTTGCCATTTTCGTCACGTTTGTGGGTTGAAATAAAAAGTTGCTCGCAAGCTGCATCGTCGGGACACATTTCATCACAGCTGATTGGTAGATCCTCGATCTCCCATAACCTTTGTAGATCATCATTCAATTCATGCGCTGATGCAAAGAGAGTGCAGACAGTCGATAGATTGGAATGTAAAGAGGAAAGATTTTCTTTACATTTTGAAGGTCCTACAAACACCCAACCGAAGATAGTGTTTAATACCAGAGGCGAATTCTGACCTCCTGGAATCATTCCTTGCAAAAGTATCTCATTCCATAACTCAGGTCCTAATAGCATATCTATAGGACCAGGGCAGTGAAAGGAAGGATCAGCTAGCTTGATGAAGCCTAACTGATTTAGAAAGTCCGTATCTAAAGGAGCAGAAGGCATATTGTCACAAATTCGTTTAATAACGATCGCATCGAAAGAAAGTTCTTTGCCCTCAACGTTCTCTGGGCGGATAGTACACTGAGTGAGCCCTAGTACGGGGGTTGACAGATTACCTAAACCGTACACAGCCGGGGCTTTTGCAGTCAGCTTGAGACCCAAGCGGTTAGCCAGGCTCTGTGTAATGTAATTCGCCTGACTTCCTGAGTCTAAAAGGGCTCGAGAGGCATGAAAGGCATGCCACTGATCCATAACTTCAACACGAACTGTGGATAAAACCACAGTTTTACTTAGATCAGTGTTGCAAGAAAGAGCTTGCACACTTACAGCATTAGAAGTCGTATTTTGATTCGTATTGCCAGCAGTTGAACCTTCACTCTGCTGTAAAGCCTTGAAATGGTGTAACAAAGAATTGTGCCGCTGACCGCACTGACGGCACACTTGTTTTGAAGGACATTTTATCAAAAGATGGCCTGGTCGTAAACAGTTAAAGCACAACTGTTTATCTTTGACAGCTTGAGAGCGTTGTGGAACATTAAGTTTCAAAAAAGCAGGACAATGTGAAACAAAATGTTTTTGAGAGCAATGTGCGCAAGGTGGCGCTGACATCGACTGGCCTGAAACCAAAGTCGTAGGTTTGTGGCGCGGTTGCTGCGTTGTGCCACCACAGCCCTCGGGCCGCGCAACAGGTGCGCGCTGATACGCAGACGTGCCTGCGTTCTCCACAGCTTTACAGTAATTATGAACGAAAGCCTCTAATGACTTATAAGTCGGTATATCTTGGTTGGTGACAGTCATCTCAAAATCTTTTCTTATAGACGGATCCAACTTATGAAAAAGTGTATAAAATAATACAAAGTCCCATTGTTCACACGGTAACTGTAAAGTTTTTAAAATTGCTAAATTTTCTTGGAACGTGTCTAAAGTAGCTCGCAACGTTTGAGCTGAATTATCTTTGAGCTTCGATTCTACTATCGCTTGCCACGCAGAAAGAGCTAGCTGGCGTTTATTGTCATATCTCTTAAGCAAAGTCGTGTACGCGAGGTCATAGTGGCATGAAACGAGGTAAGTCACCCGGACACGACGGCCTCAGCATCGAACACCTTCAATATGCGGGGCCACACCTCCCGAGGGTTTTAGGGCTGTTATTTACCTTATGTACTAGACACTCCTATCTACCTAAAGAGCTGATGAAGACGGTGGTAGTGCCTATAGTCAAAAACAAAACTGGAGATACATCCGATAAGTGCAACTACCGCCCGATATCATTGGCTACGGTCACATCTAAGGTGCTCGATGGCCTGCTTGAGAGACAGCTTAAAAAACATCTCCAATTACACGACGCTCAGTTTGGCTTCAGGCCTGGACTTTCGACTGAATGCGCGATCATGTCTCTCAAGCAGACCGTCAGGTACTACACTGACAGGCACACACCAATATATGCTGCCTTCCTTGATCTCTCCAAGGCATTTGACCTGGTTAGATATGATATTCTGTGGCGTAAATTAAGAGACACTGGTATGCCGGGTGAGTTAGTCAATATTTTTAAGTATTGGTACGACCACCAAACTAACCAGGTCAAGTGGCTTGGTGAGCTCTCGGAGGAGTATGGGTTGGAGTGTGGAGTGAGACAGGGGGGGTTAACCTCTCCTTCACTCTTCAACCTGTACATGAACGAGCTGATTGTTGGGCTGAGCGACACAGGAGTCGGCTGCTCCATTGACGGTCACTGCATAAATAGTATTAGCTATGCCGACGATATGGTGTTGCTTAGCCCATCAATCGCTGCGCTCAGAGAGTTAGTGGGTGTGTGCGAGGAATACGCGGCGACACACGGCCTCCTGTATAATGTAAAGAAAAGTGAGCTCTTGATCTTTCAAGCTAGGGGTCGTAAGCTGGGGAATGTGCCACCCGTGATGCTAAACGGCGTCCCTCTTGGCCGGGTGACAGAGTTTAGGTACCTTGGTCACGTGGTCACTGAGGACTTGAAAGACGATGGTGACATCGAGAGGGAAAGGAGGGCGATGGCAGTCCGCTGTAACATGTTGGCCCGCAGATTTGCACGATGTAGCATAGAAGTGAAGATAACTCTTTTCAAAGCCTTCTGCCAAACTTTGTACACGTGCAATCTGTGGGTCAGCTATACGCAGCGGGCTATCAACGCTCTCCGAGTACAGTACAATAATGCATTCAGGGTGCTGGTGGGGCTCCCGCGCTACTGTAGTGCATCGGCGATGTTTGCGCACGCACACACTGACGGTTTTCACACCGTGCTGCGACGCCGCACCGCGTCGCTGATGCACCGGGCGCGCGGGAGCGCCAACACCATCCTGAAAGTCCTCAGTGACAAGCCTGACTGCCCTCTACTGGGGCATTGGGTTAGAGTTCACGCTCTTGTGCCCGGCGCCCCAGTGGATAGGTATTTAAATTAAAATTGTATATTTAAATTGAAGTTGTAATAAAAAATAGTAATTCTTAAATGTATTTTGTAATTGTAATGTAATTGTAATTTTAATGTATTTTTATTTTGATGTAATTTTGCTATGATTTTATTTATTTTTATTCTGACTTTAATTTATGTTATTTAAAATATATACTAACATAGTTTTATAAGTTGTACTAACCAAATATGGATTCGAATCCGAAATAAACTGATTTTATTTTTTATTTTTTATTTTTTTTTTTTTTTTATAGTTATTTTCACACAAAGGAATGGTCTTTATGAGATTGAAAGCTTCTCCTCGTAAAGCAGTAACGAGATACTGAAATTTTTCCACTTTTGACAAATCCTTGCTGTTGTGTACTAAACTACGGAATATATCATAAAAGGTTTACCACTCCTTATAACCACCCGCAAAAGGAGGTATTGAAATTGGTTCCAAACGCACATTTGAACGAGAACCTGTGTAATAATTGTGATTAAAATGTGGTTTTAATTCTTTTATCAACCTTTCTTTCATTTCCAAAATTTCATAGCAGGTATTATCAAACTCTGTCCTTTTTTCATCTGCATCTAAAATTTCCTGCTCGTCTGTTAAAGTCACATAAAGTATAAAATGATTATCATCGAAATCCTTTTGAATTGACGGCATTAATTCTAAAGCTCCCTTAAATCGCAAAACCACGCTTGGATCACTTTCAGCTCGTTTACCAATTAAATAAATGTCATTTAATCGCTTTAAGGCCAAATTCCGTCTCACTTTACTAAGTTCTTTTTCCATTTTAAATTATAGTTAAACAGTTCAACAGTGATAAATTTCTATATATTATACAACAGTCTAAAACAACACTAAAGTATTTGATTTCTAAAGAAACAGCATAAACTACAATGCAACGCTATATTGCCGTCTATTGCCGTGCGAAATCTAAATTCGAGTTGCTAGTCTCGTAAACAACTTAAAGGCACATTAAAAGACACAGACAGTCACAGCCTAGAAAAGATCGCGACGCATTCCCGTCCGCGTACAGTATATAAAAAGTTCGTATAGTATTACACTGCTCTGTGGCGCGTCGACGGACGTGGAATGCGAGTTAGATCTACCCGTTTTTTGCGGGAAAGGAAAAAAAAATATTTACTACAATTTCAGCACAATTTTGCCTTAAAATAATGATAGTTTTAGGTAAAGCACACCTACAATTAATTGTACATCACGTATTTACTTGCAAATACAGTAAAACTCTAATTATAACACATTTAATGATCTAACAATTGGTACCAACGTACCTACTCGTACCTACCTAACCGGCTACGTATTCTACAATCTTGGAAATGTGGTACTGTTTTATGTCGTAAATCACTGGTAAAATTTATGAAAACGGCTCGAAATAGGACCAAAATATGTAGGAAGGAACAGTACCTAGATGGTAAAGCCGAAATCTCACCTGGTCAGCCACCAATGGCCACGTGATGACCGCTCCAGATGATTCCTTTTTGAAGCTGTGTTACCAAGCATCCGGTGATCACCTCTGTCGGAGACTCGAAGAAATGTCGCGTCGTTTTTGACGCGTCGGCTCGCGACGGAGAAGGAAAGTCTCTCAACGACACGCAATATAAAGGACCTAAACTACAAAAGGACCTGCTTGGCATCTTATTGAGGTTTCGGTTGCATACTGTAGTGTTTACCGCCGACATCCGTCAAATGTACAGAAACGTTTTGCTAGCAGAAAAACATGGGGAATCGTGACTATCAGAGAATTGTGTGGCGATTCAATGAAGACGAGCCCCTTAAAGACTATCGGCTTAACACCGTTACGTATGGTGTTTCGTCCTCTCCATATTTAGCTTTGAGAACCATCGATGAGTTGGCTTCAGCTGACGGGCATGCTTTCCCCCGTGCTGCTGAAGTACTCAAAGAAGATAGGTACGTAGATGACATTCCCACTGGAGCTTCCAGTGTCGATGAGGCGATGGAGTTGCAGCAGCAACTCATTGCGCTCCTATCTCAAGGCGGCTTTGAGCTTCGCAAATGGGCAAGTAATAAGCCAGAACTATTGGCTCATTTACCAGCAGAGCATTGTTTAACTCAACCGTCTACTTTTGATGCAGATTCACCAGTAGTAAAGATACTGGGCATGAACTGGGACTCTTCCTCAGATTGCATAACTTACAAGGTCAATCCGTCTAATGACACATGCACAAAGCGAACAGTATTATCGGAGCTGTCACGCGTGTTTGACCCTTTGGGGCTACTTTCCCCAGTGGTGTTTTTGGCGAAGTATTTCATACAGCGCCTTTGGTTGCTTGGTCTGGCCTGGGACCAACAACCACCCGAGGGAATCATAGAACAATGGCAGCAGATTTCTACGGAGCTACCCGATCTATCAGTACTGCGAATACCACGTCAAGTTGTCCACCCAGACGCAGTTGCCTATCAACTGCACGGGTTCTGCGACGCTTCACTCATTGGCTACGCAGCTGCTATTTACCTTAGAGTAGAACTATCTTGCGGATCTATCTTGTGCCATTTATTGTGTTCAAAAACCCGAGTGTCACCAACAAAGCGCATTACTCTGCCGCGTCTTGAACTATGTGCAGCACTTTTGTTAGCTAACCTTTTTGAAGCTGTGTTACCAAGCATAACAACCCTGCTTTCAATTGAAGCAATTTACGCGTGGTCAGACTCGACCATAACTCTTGCCTGGATCTCTTCACATCCTTCAAAATGGAAGATGTTCGTGGGCAACCGAGTAGCTAAGATCCAGCGTAAATTGCCGAATGCCCGATGGAACTATGTCAGCACCTATGATAACCCTGCGGACCCTGAAACGAGGGGATTATTTCCGAGAGAACTGATTGTTCACCGTCTATGGTGGATAGGACCTGACTTTCTGTTGCTCCCCCCTCAGCAGTGGCCATCACAGACTCTTCCCCTGTCATCCAATGTAACTGACGCGTTACAAAATGAAGAGAAAAGGTCAGCTCTCGTCGTGACTGTCGATGAGGCAGTCGAGGAGGCTGATCCTTTACACAAGCTTTTACTCTGATTTTCCTCATGGAGGAAAACTCTGCGAGTGACTGCGTATGTGCTCAGGTTCCTTAATCTCTTGCGAAGGCAGAGAACATATAATGGATCTATATGTGAGGATGAATACCAAAGGGCTTCACACTCTTTGGTTCGTTATTGCCAGAAGACTTCTTTCCAGTCTATATTTCAGGCTCTCAAAAATGGACAACTTTTACCAAAATCATTTCGGAAACTGACACCATTCATATCAAGTGATAACATCCTTCGTGTAGGTGGCCGTCTTCGGCATTCAGAATTGGACTATGATGCTAAGCATCCAGCTATCTTACCTTCAAACCATCCACTCACAAATTTAGTAATTGGTGATGTGCATGAAATGTCTCTTCATGCTGGCCCACAAGAGGTACAATTCCTTTTATACCAGAACTACTGGGTACTGCCAGCTCGTCGGGTTATTAAGAAACGACTGTCTCGTTGCGTCCGGTGCTTTCGGGCAAAACCTGTCCCTTCCCAACCTCTTATGGGTGACCTTCCCAGCGTGCGTGTCACTGCTATCAAAGCCTTCCAACGGTTAGGCTGTGACTTCGCTGGACCTTTCAACGTTATCCTTGGTCGTAGACGCCGCGGCGTCAGGCCAGAAAAGGTGTACCTTTGCCTTTTCGTGTGTCTCAGCACTAAAGCACTTCATTTAGAGCTGACGTGGGATCTTTCAACTGATTGCTTTCTGGCCGCTCTCCGTCGATTTATAGGTCGTCGGGGAAAGTGTGCTCTGTTGTTGTCTGATTGTGGCACAAACTTTACCGGTGCCAAACGCCGCCTTGCAGATCTTATGCAATCGGCTGCGGAAGAGGAAAGAATTGAATTCAAAACGATTCCCCCCTCCTCCCCACATTTCGGTGGGGTCTGGGAGAGTGGCGTGCGCTCTGTAAAAACTCTACTGACCCGTGTTGTGGGAAGTCACCTTTTGACTAACGAGGAATTTCTAACTTTGATAATTCAAGTTGAAGCAGTTTTGAATTCCCGTCCTCTCTATCCGATGAGTAATGACCCCAATGATCTTTCAGTCCTTACTCCGGGTCTTTTTTTGACGCTTTCACCCCTCACGGCAGTTCCCGACGATCATGACCCCACTGCTAAGGTCAATCTTTTGGATCGTTGGCATCTGCTGCAACGATTACATGCAGACTTTTGGAAACGGTGGCATCGAAGTTACCTTAACTCGCTAACGCAAAGGACAAAGTGGACCAAAACCTCGCGACCCATCACTATTGGCGACATGGTTCTGGTCAAAGAAGACAATGTCAGGGCGCTTCAATGGCCAATCGCGCGCGTTCTCGATGTTCACCCAGGCCACGACGGCGTAGTTAGAGTTGCAACCGTGCGTATGAAGTCTGGTGAAACGGGTTCAACAGTGAAAGATTTCAAACGCCCGGTCGTGAAACTTTGCTTGTTACCTGTTAGTGATATTTAAGTTTTCTTTAGCTTCACTTTCACTTTAGATTTAGGTTAGGAATTAGTGTAGTATAAAACTCTCTCACCTTAAACTTTAAACTGTCTACTATCTTGGAAATTGGTCACTCTTTTATGTCTTTGTTTCTTTTCTGGAAATCTCATGATTTCGCAGCGGCGGGGAGTATGAAGGAAATTAAGGTACCGAGATCCAAATGCCGAAGTCTCGTCTGTGCATTTGCTAATGTATCGCGAGCCCTCCACCGCGCCGCACCGCACCCCGCGGCTTTCGAGAGAAAGAGTTGTTGAATGACCGCTGGCCTATGCACATCGTGCGCATTTTGGGAGTGCTTTTCCCAACGTTTTCTCCGGGCTTTCTATCGGATGTGATTAAAAGAACTTTCTGGGACCTATATCAACACTGTGCTATAGTGGAATCATCGTTTTTACCAACCCAAATCGGCAGCTGGACGAATCATCTGGAGCGGTCATCACGTGGCCATTGGTGGCTGACCAGGTGAAATTTCGGCTTTACCATCTAGGTTCTGTTCCTTCCTACACTTACCAACACATTAAAAATATCTTAATATATAAAAGGATAAACTGACTGACTGAGGTATCAACGCACAGCCCAAACGGCTGGAACTAAAGACTTGAAATTTTGCAAGTAGATACCTTATATAGTGTAAGCATCCACTACGGAAGGATTTTGCGGAATTCTACCCCTAAGGGGATAAAATAGGGGATTAAAGTTTGTATGAAAGTCCGTCAGTTTTGAAGTTAGGATCTTCAAATTTTGTTGGGTGTGGGGGTGAAAAGAGGGATTAAGTTGAAAATCCCTCATTTTCAAAGTAATAACCACAAAATTTATTATTTAATCAATAGGGGGAGAGGGAGAGGGAGATGGAGATGGAGGGGGAGGGAGGATAGCGGTAGGGACAGTGGTGGTTTGACGGACGGTTGGATAGATGGTTGGACCGACGGACGGACGACAATGCAAAGCAAAAACAATGAAGTAAGTAGCACATTTTTTTTTAATCTGCAAAAAAGCTTTACAAACAAACTTAGTTTTGCGGTCCTAAAAATGGACTTTATTGTTTCTAACATAGGATACTATGCGTTTCAAATGAGATGATTACTAGTCTATGGCTTACTTCACAGTGGTTTCCAGTGGTTATTCAAAAGTTAGTTAGTTAGGAAGTTAGTTTGACACTTAAGACTTCATGTGATTGGTGGCCGCAAATCTCTCATTTTGTTTATTAATCAAACTTCATCATCATCATAACATCCCATATAACGTCCACTGCAGGACAGGGAGCTCTCTCCAGAATTCCAGCAAAAACGCGTGCTACTACGGAGGGGATTTACCATAGTCACCACGTTTGTAAGCGTTGCGGCTTGCGACCGCTGTTGTTGGTGACCGCAGTATGTAAGATGGTACGATACACAGAAAGAGACTGCTGCCTACCTTACGGTTTATAAGCCCTTAGTCGCCTCTTACGAAACCCTCGTGTAGAGATAGGTTGGTACTATTTTTTCCGGCACCACACAGATCAAGCAAACTGCTACAAAAAAAATATAATGTATGCTAGAAAGAACATTCATCAATTACCAAAAATTTGTGACAGGCATAATTTTAATACTAGAAATAAGCATAAAATTGATCAACCATATACTAGATTAACTAAAGTCAATACATCTTTCGTTGGTCTGTGTATACGATACTACAACAAAATACCTGACAATATAGTGCAATTACCTGAGAGAAAGTTTAAAGAATGTGTAAAGCAAACGTTATGTAAAAAAGCTTACTATAGATTGGATGACTATATGAATGACAAAGAGGTATGGTGCTCTGATATTCCAGCGAAACACAAGAAACACATTGTAAAAAGCCGACTCTTAAAGTAGGCCGTGCTGCAGTGGTTTCTTGCCGTTTCTTTTACGCTGCCATAGCACGATCCGAAACGGCGTAGACTCGCTCTATTTGCATTGTATTCTGCATGACATTCAATAAGTATTCTGTAAAGAATCTACATTGAATAAAATTATCTGAATCTGAATCTGAATCTAATAACGCGCCGAATAGTCAGAGATCCGACATGGACAGAGACGTCACATGTCACTACGGCCATATACTCGTAAACTCTGTGTCAAATTTTGTTTTGCTAAAGGGACAGAAACAAATCTTCTATGGCTTATATCTTTTTTAATTTCATTGTTATTCGAATAATAGTTTTACTAAATTGTTTATTACGTGAATGACGATAATTTTTTAATAAAAAAATCATGCATAAAACCTATTACTAACTTGCTTCGGCACCGCATATTGAAGTCATTTAATGTCACAATTGCTATCAAGCAAATAACTTAATGAATTAGGAGGCCGTTCCGTTTTGGGTAATAATTTATCTTTGACAGTAGTCGGGGACAGGTTGGCAAAAAACTGAAAGGGCATGATCAGTCAACATAACTGAACAATTTTCAGTGAATAAAACTTTCAGGAAATCATAAAAATTTATTTGGTCTTTCTTGATTGAATATCTTATATAGTGCGCACAGCTAAAGAGAGGAACTCTGCCGGCGTCTGTGTTCGCTAGTTAATATTCTATTTAAGTCGCGAGTGAATACGCCTCTTTTGGTTAAGCTCGTTCCATCGTCGACGTCACCTTTTTCCTTAGAGACCTAAATAAAATAAATTCATAGGGGACATTTCACACAAGGTTATCTGATCCCAAACTAGACAAAGCCTGTTCTGTGGGTATCAGAGACTGATATACATAGACCCACCCAGACACAGAACAACTGGGCGGGGATCGAATCCGCGGCCCACGGCGTGAGAGGCAGGCTCACTACCAACCACACTGACGGGCTTGTCAAGGTCAAGTCTAAGTCAAAAGTAAGCCCATTGCAAGTAAAAAAAGTTTATATGGAGAGCCCCTTTTTTTGTTTCCTGAAAGTTTTATTTACCAAAAGTTGTTCAGTTACGTTGACTGATTCACACCCTTTCAGTATTTGTGAAATAATTTAATAAATAATTGAATAAAATTAAAACTAACATTAAAATCAAAACAAACACAAACATAATATTTTAGGTCATGAAACCTCGTCTAATTTTATAATGTGAAACACCGCTGCTCAGCAATCCGTGGGAAACTAAGCAGCAATGTCTCACATAATAAAAATCTAGCCTTTCAGCAATCATTTGCAGAATACTGTTGGTGCTGGCCCGTACGCGACGCACCAGGGAAGAGCATCTTTTTCGCTTCGTTGTGTAGAAACATTCAACGCCGGCTTCAGCAAACATCCCTGATGCGCTACAATATCGGGGCAGCCCCAACAGCATTCTAAAAGCATTATTGAACTGGACGAAAAGGGCATTGTAGGATTTCGCATTATAGCGTGCCCACAGGCTGCACGTGTAGAATGTGGTACAAAATGCTCTAAATAAAGTAATTTTGGCCTGCGCTGAGCATCGTGCAAACCTGCGGGCTATCATGTTAGCTCTCACTGTCAGTTCCCTTCGCTCCCGCTCAATATCTTCATCATTTTTAAGATCAGGGGTCAAGATTTGAACCAGGTTTTTAAACTTGTAAACCCTCTGTACGGGAAATTCATTCAATTTCACTGGTGGCACATCTGTCCCCCTGTCCCCAAAGACCATGAATTCACTTTTTATTTTTAATTATAAACCAGCCCATGTTCATCCGCAAATTGCTCACAAATAGTAATAAGCCTTCTTAAACCACAGATTGACGCACTCAGCAGGACTTAATATTATTGGCACAGAATCCGTCAATGTAGCAGCCGATACGTTCCCTGCTGAGTGCCTCAATAAGCTCGTTAATGTAAATATTAAACAGTGTAGGCGAGCTCGATCCGCCCTGCCTTACCCCACATTCTAGCTTATATAGGGTGAATTTTAATTAGTTCTTGATAGAAAAAGGTATTAATGTACTAATGATACTGAACAATTTTCCCCAAGGAACATAGGCCTAAATACGAAAATTAAGTTTTGACCTCTCATAGAAACTGCATCAGCTGATTGCGCATTTTGTATGGGAGATCAAATTTGGTTTTAGGTATTTCGACCTATGTTCCTAGGGAAAAGTTGTTCAGTATCATGAGTACATGCATATCTTTTGCTATCAAGAACTAATTAAAAGTCACCCCATATGGTTCCGATAAAGTCCCTCCCCATCGTACGCTATTGACCTGGTTTCCATACCAGTACTTGAAGATATTAACAAGGTCTCGTGGAATATATATATATTATTTATTGCATACAAACTTAAAATAAAATTACAAAATTAAAGGACATATACAAGGGAAGGCTTATCTCTAAAAGAGATTTCTTCCAGCCAACCTAAGGCAGTGAGAAAGTGAATAGCAGCGGGACACAATAGTGCAGAAATTATAATTAAAATAAAAGTCCATAAATATACCTACAATTATATATAAATAACTTATAATAAACTAAGACAAATACAGATAAGAATATTAGTGTCTTCAAGTTTTTTCCAGTTTACTGTAGGAAACCAGGTCAAAAGCCTTGGATAAATCAAGGAAGCAGGCAAAAACGGGAGTACGAGTATTACGGTCAATATAGTATTTGACAGTTTGCTTAACGCACAGTATTGCACTGTCTGTAGACAAACCAGGTCTGAAGCTGAACTGATTGTCACGAAGTTTAATATGTTTATTTAACTGTGCGTCTAGCAACCTGTCAAATACCTGGGCCGTCACAGTTGCTAAAGAAATAGGCCTATAGTTACCTACATCTGAGGCATTGCCTGTCTTATTTTTAATGATAGGACTGACTATAGTTCTCGTTAAGTCATTTGGCAGGTAACTATGGCTGATACACAGGTTAAGTAATAGTGCCAGCAACCTAGCAACATGCGGACCACCATACTGAAGATACTAATCCACACGTTATTTCTATCATAGACTCAATACAATTTTAAATGAACAATTCAAAATTTGTGATACCTTGTGAAGCCGAAATTTTCCAAAATTCTCATCAAAGAAACAGAGTTTCTGCACTGGCTGCTCACAATATATCACAAAGTGCTTTTTATATAGTGTTATTATTTATTTTTATAAATCGGAACCACTTCTCTCTATCTGACGCAGAAGACGATGCTGCAGGAATGCGATGCGCGTCTCTGTCGAATCTCCTGGCGCCGAGGACGCCTCAAGGTAAGCAAGGATGTGATCTGGATGAGTTGATGATGGGTTGGTGGTGGTCTGCGATAGTTGGTGACTATCTGGTGGAGGTGGTGGTCTGTTGTTGATGGTTCTGGTTGGCTTGGTTACACTTTGGAAGAATTTTCGATGGTCTGGACGGTCTGGGATAGTTAGTGATGGTCTAGGTGAGTTGGTGATGGTTTGGTTTGGGTTTAATAATATTAAATAAGTTTATTGATTTAAAAGTGGTTACTTACAGTGATTTTTACAAAATTTGCTTACATTGGATTCTTTCACTGTCTTACTTACTGTTACCGCCAGGTATAAAATTTTCTTATCTAGGCTTACTGTCTTTCTAGACATTTGTTGAACACTTGATCAAAAATATCGCACAAAATAACTAGCTATGTCAGTTGATGCGCAGAAGTCAGGTCATAAGAAAATGCGCAGAAGTCAAAAATTACTTATGAGTAATTTTTGACTTCTGCGCATCAATCTTTATTGGAGCGACAAAGGCACGTATCGTTCCGTCCTGCTCTCATGCATAGCTCTGTCCTGCTGTCGTTCTAATCAAACTATATTATTTCGACTGCAAGAAATACGTGGCACCCAAATATATAATTTTAGTATCATTGGTGGCACCAATATAGTCCGTTTCTTTAATGTCTAAAAATAACTTTGTATGAGTGTATGTATAAGTAAACTATTACAAGCGTAAAGAATCTGCGTTTGAAACTGAACAACTTTTCCTTAATATAAGATAAGATAAGTTAATTTGCAAAGATAAATGGTTAACAGAGTCGGTAGGTTTTAAACATAGTTGATATCACATGTTCCACCAACAATTTTGCATGCAAATATAATTGTATTATTTAAAATTAAATTAGTTTATTCAACAATAAGACGAAAAAACATCAGTAAGACGAATTATATTCAATTCCATAATTACAAAGCAAAAAAACTAGCTCTTGATATACGATATGAGGATAAAACAATTAACGAAGTAGAAAAAACAGTATTCTTAGGGTTAAATTTAGACGAACATTGTAACTGGAAATCACATATAGAAAAAGTTTGCAACAAAATTAATAGGTTTGTCTATGCACTTTGGAAACTAGTGAAAATAAGCAATTTAGATACTGCTGTTCAGGCATATCATGCCTATGTAGCATCCAATCTCAGGTACGGCATACTAATCTGGGGAAATTCAGTCGAGATAAATAGGGCATTCATCGCTCAAAAGAAATGTGTTCGTGCTATCTGTGATGTTGGCCCCATCACCCCATGTAAGCCTTTGTTTCAAAGATTACAGTTGTTATCTGTACCATGCCTCTATATATATGAGGTATGTTATTTTGTTAAACTACACCCGAGACTGTTTCAGATAAATAAGGATATTTGTGGTTTTAATACAAGGTACCCTAACAGATTGGTGCTTCCAAGTTTTAGATATAATATATGTAGTTTAAACTGTTACGCAATGTCAGTTAGGATCTATAATCATTTACCACTGGAACTAAAAAACTTGCCGTTACGAGGATTTCAATCCCAGCTCAGACAATGGTTGATATCGAAATGCTTCTATTCGGTTAGAGAATACCTGGAACATGTTCAAAATCTTATTTTATAATTTTTATGACATAATAATATTTGACAATTTACAACTTTTATGACATTATTGAGATTATTTCACGCTTAATTATTATATTTTTGACTGGTAGATTTAATGAATTTGTAATCTTATTTTGAATATAACTAATTTTAAAGAAATTTGCATGCCAAAATATAGGCTAGATATATGGCACTCTACATATTGTACCCTTCATCTACATGTTACCATATCTATAGCAAATAAAACCATTTCATTTCATTTCATTTCAATAATAATAAAATATAATTAAAACACAAAATAGTATTTAAAAAAAATCGGCCAAGTGCGAGTCGGACCCGCGCACTGAGGGTTCCGTACCACCACATAATCATAATTGTATTAGTTGAAATTTCAGTAAGTTAATGTACTAGATTTTTTGAGTCCGACACGCGCTTGACCAAATTTTATTATTTGTTATTATTTAATAGCTTATGAACTATAAACATACCAATTTTAAATTTTGTAAGTGTTCCCGTTTTTAAAATAGAACTAAAACAAGAATCGCCTCCTCGACCATCCAACTTGACCCCTCTCTTATATGAATGTTCTTGAAACGGGAGCTCACCACAATTAGTTACCATTAGTTGTGAGTAAAGTTATAAAATTTAATGATTTCAGACTTTTCCCTTTATTTGTACTGTGAGACCTAGCTTCTTGCCAAATTTCATAATTTTAGGTCAACGGGAAGTACCCTGTAGGTTTTGCTTTTTTGCATAAATGTATGGAGATGAGGACATGAAAAGCCATATCTTTTGTTTGCGTTCTTGTAAAAAATTGAAATTTTCAGATCTTGTGTGGTACATGGACCTTAACATATGGTATTAATTTCAACCTGATACCTCTACCCGTTCGTGAGATAAAGGGTCTTGACAGACAGACTGACGGACAACAAAGTGATCCTATAAGGGTTCCGTTTTTTTCTTTTGAGGTACGGAACCCTAAAAATATCGAAATCAAATTAAAAATCCTTCATAGTAATGTCAAAACAGTCAAAATAATGTCACAAAAGTCATTCCGATGTCAAACACATATTAGTTGATCTTTTCAAAATATTATTTACGATTATAAAAACATTGGTCAATTCTAAATTTATTTATGATGATTTTAAATTTTTTTTGAATGTCTATACAGAAGACTCGAAATATGAAAAGAAATAAAGTCATCCCATCCTTCAGTTTTTTTATACTCTTTTTTTTGCATGTAATAGATTTATTAAAACTAAACATCGTACAACGGCTGATGTATAATGCTTACTAAAGAAATGGACTATTGTTGAACTCTTTCTACGCCCGTATTTTTTATCACCCCGGATGTGAGAGGTGGATCTGTCCATGAAACTGAACAACTTTTCCCAAGGTACATAGGCCGAAATACGAAAATATAAATTTGTACTTCTTATACAAATGAATAAGAAATACATAAAATATATATTTCTGTAGAAAAAATTTTGCATGCCAAGTATTTGGTGAACCATGAGATACTTACTGTAATTGTTTTGACATCTTTCTACCATTAGTTCTAGCAAACAAATTTCATTTTATTTCAAACTGCATCAACCGACGGCACATTTTTTATGGTAGGTCGAAATTTTTGCGTATTTCTATCTATGTTCCTTGGGAAAAGTTGTTCAGTTACATGGGCAGAACCACCTCATCAAATATCCAGGGCTGATAAAAAAATTACGCTGTAAGTATATCTAGACGTTTAGGGTGCCGTTTCAACAGAGCTTAGTAGCTAACTTGTGATGGAAAAATTCTAAATAGGAATGCTCCATTTTCGAGCACAGCTCTAAGCTAGACAATGGAGCAATCCTACGGGTTGAAATTGTTTCAGCTCGCGTAATAGCTACCTAACTCAGTTCCATAGTTCGTCCATCTTAAGAATTCAGTGAGTCATCGCATTCCGCTGCTGGTAGCCAAGCCCCGTAACCAATTAAAATTATAAAGTCTAATGCACAATGATAACTGAAAGCAAACCTTCGAAAGAAGTTGTTGTTTCCTTTGTGTATTACCTAAGCAACGAAGAAAAAAAATTTTTTTTTGCCATTAATTCCATTGTGAATACACCTTTACCCTGCATTTCCAATAACCAACATCCCATGAAACGTCCACTGCAGAACAGGGAGCGCCCTCCAGAACTCCAACAAAAACGTATGGTATATTGGTTGTCTTTTAATTAGTTCTTAATAAAAAAAAAGGTATGAATGTACTCATGATACTGAACAACTTTCCACAAGGAACATAGATCGAAAATCAAGTTTTGATCTTCCATAGAAACTGCATCAGCTAAAGCGCATTTTGTGTGGGAGGTCAAATTTGGTTTTCGTATTTCGACCTATGTTCCTTAGGAAAAGTTGTTCAGTATCATGAGTGCATGCATATCTTTTGCTATCAAGAACTTATTAAAAGTCATCCTATAAATAAAATAAAAATAGCCTTTATGCTATTTTCTACAATTATCATTTCTACAATTATCTTATAAAATTTGTTATTATTATTATATTATATATATTATTAGTGTTTCAAATTGCATGCATTAATTTCTCTAATTACTGATTATAATATTTATTTAATTATTATTATTTAATTTGTGGAAGTCGCCTCCGCAGCGTAGGCCTCCCCCAGTTTCCTCCAGGTCTCTCTCCCTAGCTTTTCTTCTCCATTCAGGTCCACATTTTTCTTTGAAAATATCCTCCCATCTTTTCCGTGGTCTGCCTCTACTCCTCTTCCCATCTCTAGGTAACCACTCTGTCAATTTCTTGGTCCATCTGTCATTGGCCTTTCTACAAACATGTCCTGCCCATTTCCATTTGAGATGTCGTATTTTTTCAAGAATACCAGTTACTTTGGTTGTCCTTCTTATTGTTTCGTTTTTCATTTTATCTGATACTCTTACTCGTATTCCCAACATGCTTCTCTCCATTTTTCTTTGTTGTATGGCTAATTTGTTCTCATCCTGTTTGCGCGGAGACAATGTTTGACAACCATATGTTAGACATGGCAAGATCACCGAGTCGTACAATTTACATTTTATGGCTATATTTATGTCTTTATTTTTCATAATTTCTTTTAGGCTCCAATACCTTTTCCATGCAATAGCGATTCTTCGGTTGATTTCTTTTTCTGTCTGATCTTGGAATGAAATTGTTTGACCTAGGTAAATATATTCTGTTGTATATTCGATTTTCGTCCCATTGACTGTAACAGTATTTTTTCGCTCATTTGTTATTATTTTTGTAGCGTTTAATGACAAACCTACCTTTTCGCTCTCCCTCGCTAGCTCGTTAATCATAGTTTCTAGCTCTGCACTTCCCTCAGCAAATAAAGCAATGTCATCAGCGAAACGTAGATGGCTTAAGTATTCTCCGTCAATTTTTATTCCTTGGTTTTCCCATTTGATATTTCTGAATACCATTTCTAGGACCGCGGAAAATATTTTTGGTGATATTGAGTCACCTTGTCTTACACCTTTTTTAATCGGGAATTCAGGTCCGTGCCTTTCCATTCGTATTTTGGCTGAACTCTTAGAGTACATGCTGTGTAATAGCATTATGTATTTGCTGTCTATATTTTGTTGGATTAATGTCTTCCAAATGGCGGTATGTTCTAATGAGTCGAAGGCCTTAGTAAAGTCTATAGAACATATAAGGTGACTTTTAATTAGTTCTTGATAGCAAAAGGTATGCATGTACTCGTGATACTGAACAACTTTTCCCAAGGAACATAGGTCGAAATACGAAAAACCAAATCTGACCTCCCATACAAAATGCGCTATCGACTGATGCAGTTTCTATGGCAGGTCGAAACTTTATTTTCGTATTTCGACCTATGTTCCTTGGGGAAAGTTGTTCAGTACCATGAGTACATTCATACCTTTTTCTATCAAGAACTAATTAAAAGTCACCCTATACAGGGTGTTAATTTAATTGCGTGCCATAGCTTAAGGGGTGGTTCAGTAACGATAAAGGAACCCAAAAAAAATATTTAAAAAAATCCTTTGATATATTTTTTTTAAATCCATTAAAACTAAACTTACGCGGAGAGCAATGACCTTGAGCACCGCGCTATCAAAAGCGCGCGAAAGAGTTTCAGTTATGTATGTGCCTACCTTATCCACTGATACTGCATACCACTGGTGCTCCGTCCGGGTCATTGCCCTCCGCGTTAGTTAAGTTTCAATGGGTTTTTTTTTCTAAGTAAGATTTTTTAAATATATTTTTTTGTGTTCCTTTATTGTTGCTGAAACACCCCTTAAGCTATGGCACGCAATTAAATTAACACCCAGTATACAGGGTTATTTTTGGACCCCTAGCCAAATTTTTATATGTGACTCAGAATACAAATCTGAACAACTTTCCCAAAGAAACATGGGTCGAAAAACTAATTTTGTTTTTTAGGTCTCCCATACAAACCGCAACAGTGGAATTTGTATGATACGATCAAAATTTTTTCTATTTTTCGACCCATGTTTCTTTGAGAAAGTTGTTCTGTTTCATGTTCTGACCAACATATTAAAATTTGGCTAGGGATCCAAAAATAACCCTGTATATAGCGTCTTTCCATATTCTTCACATTTTTCTATGAGTTGTGTCACAACGTGGATGTGATCACTAGTTGAGAAGCTTTTGCGGAATCCTGCCTGTTCACGTGGTTGGTTCTCATCTAAGATCTTTGTGAGCCTGTTCATAATAATTTTTGGGAATATTTTATAGACATTACTCATTAAGCTTATTGGCCTGTAATTATTCAAGTCAGCTCTATCTCCTTTTTTACGTTGTAGATTTAGACCATTGATTTCGAGTCACTCCTTTTTCTAATATGTTGTTGAACATTATTTGTAGAAGTTTTTGTAGGGGTTTCGACATATATTTCAGTAATTCGTTCGTTATTTTGTTTTCTCCAGGTGCTTTGTCGTTTTTAGGGTTCCGTACCTCAAAAGAAAAAAACGGAACCCTTATAGGATCACTTTGTTGTCCGTCTGTCTGTCTGTCTGTCTGTCTGTCTGTCTGTCTGTCTGTCAAGACCCTTTATCTCACGAACGGGTAAAGGTATTAGGTTGAAATTAATACCATATATTAGGATCCATGAACCACACAAGATCTGAAAATTTCAATTTTTTACAACGACGCAATCAAAAGATATAGCATTTTATGTCCTCATCTCCATACATTTATTCAAAAATGAAAAACCTACAGGGTACTTCCCGTTGACCTAAAATTATGAAATTTGGCAAGAAGCTAGGTCTCACAGTACAAATAATGGGAAAAGTCTGAAATCATTAAGTATTACAACTTTTCTCACAACTAATGGTAACCAATTGTGGTGAGCTCCCGTTTCAAGAACATTCATATAAGAGAGGGGTCAAGTTGGATGGTTGCTGAGGCGATTTTTGTTTTAGTTCTATTTAAAAACGGGAACACTTACAAACTTGAAAATTGGTACGTTTATAGGGCATAGGCTATAAAATAACAACAAATAATAAAATTTGGTCAAGCGCGTGTCGGACTCAAAAAATCTAGCACATTAACTTACTGAAATTTCTACTAATACAATTATGTTTATGTGGTGGTACGGAACCCTCAGTGCGCGAGTCCGACTCGCACTTGGCCGGTTTTTTTTTGTGTTTTTATTGCAAAGTCTTTTTTTGAATATAGTATTTTAGGCATCCTATATTGGAGGGGGTTTACCATAGTCACCACGCTTCTAAGCGTTGCGGCTGGCGACCGCTGTTGTTGGTGACCGCAGTATGTCAGATGGTACGATATACAAAAAGATGCTGCTGCCCACCGTCCGGTTCATAAACCTTTAGTCGCCTCTTACGACACCCACTTTTCCACCCACGTTAAGCTTTCCCTTGTTTTCTTCGCTAAAACTGAGCTGATTCAATTATTTTTGGTATCAAAATTTCAGGTCAAGTGCTAGTCAGACTCGCGCGCCGAGGGTTCCGATATACCTATACTATTTTTTAAAGCAATAAAGTCAATTTTTAGGACCGCAAAACTAAATTTGTTTGTAAAGGTTTTTTGCAGATTTCTAAAAAACTGTGCAATTTAGAAAGATTGTTTTAGTTTTGCTGTAATGTTTACATAAACTTCTATCGACTATAATTTATTCAGATTTTCCCTTTCACAAACTTCGGAGATAACGGGGGGGGAGGGGATGGTATTTTTTTGGCATTTTTCAAAACTAAGAGTTGTAAAAAAATACAAAAATATATTTTAGAATTCGCAAGTAAAGCCCTTTCATATGATACCCCACTCGACCTAGTAACTACAGTTTGAAATTTTGCCCCCCCGATTTGGGCCCCCTTTATATTAGTAATCATATTTTTTTCTAATTCTTTCATTTGCAATTAAGTTGGACAACCATATTCTACAACCATTCCAAATTTCAAGTCGATAGCTAGAGTGGTTGCTGAGATATACAGGTGTGACAGACATACAGACAGACAAAGTCGCACCATAAGGGTTCCTTTTTTTTACCATTTTGGTATCGGAACCCTAAAACAACAACAACTTTTGAATGTTCGCAGGAACGCAGTTAAAACGCCCAAATACTCGTATGAGGTTTCTATGAGACTTTATTGACGGAAATTCAACGAGGGCGTTTGCGTGCTCAATTGAAATTTTAGTTTTTTGTGCATTTGGTGATTTAGTGGATAAATAAAATAAATATACAAGGTGTTAATTTGATTGAGTGCCATAGGTCAGGGGCGGGATCAGTACCAGATACTGAACAACTTTTCCAAAGGAACATAGGTCGAAATACGAAAATAGTTTTATGGCCTCCCATAGAAACTGCATCAGCTGATAGCGCATTTTGTATGGAAGGTCACATTTGGTTTTTCATATTTCGACCTATGCTCCTTGGGAAAAGTTGTTCAGTTACTCATACTGATCCTGCCCCTGAGATATGGCACGCAATCAAATTAACACCCTGTATATAAATAAAAAATAGATAAAAGTTGATTACGAAGTGGGCAATTGTGTATTGTGTATAAGTAGTGATCTCGAGTATAAGGGCTCCCGCACACGACCGAGAATCGGTGGCCGATTTTTTGTCGGCATCCCGCTCTTACGTGTTATCACCTGGATCTTCCGTCCTTGTCCTGGGCGATAATCGGCCACCGATTCTCGGTCGTGTGCGGGAGCCCTAAGCCCCGTTTGGGTAAACTTAATGTTCACTATTTCTGTAGGACCCTTTATGTATATTTCTTTCTTCTATCTCCAAGGTGGGAGTGGTAGCGACTGGGATATCTCTGACTCCAGTCTCGGTGGTGGGAGTTAGGAGCCGAGGACGAAGCAAGATGTAGACCAAAGAACAAAACTGAACGGTGATTATCAAAAACAGACATGCCTGAAAATCTGAAATATATAATTTCTTTGTGATATCATTTTATGAAGGAATAAAGTAATTGCCGGTGGTAGAGTAGGGTGGTACTAAAAACATTTGCCAGACAAAGAATTCGGGAGCTTAAGCTAAAACAGATCAACTTAAAAATCTAGAAAAGGCCTCATGAAAACCGGGCTCCGATCTGGAACGCCTCACATTTTTTTTTGTGATCTTCTAATCATCCCCTATCTCTCGTTTTCGCCCTGGGTGTCTACTCTCAATTTGCGATACTACTTCGGTACAGTCGAATACATAACTTCGTTCACTGACAATAGAGTAGAATATTGGTTGGATGAATTTTCAAACTGACACCTTAGATTACCATCCAACCAATATCTTTATCGTCGACACGAAGTTTTGAATTTGTAAAGTCAAAGTCAAAATCGTTTATTCATTGTTGGATATTAAAATCTCTTAATGACGTCAGCTTTTTTGTATGTTTCAAATAGTATCGTTTCGATATGTCAGAAATTGATAGTAGACACCCTGATTACGCAAAAAACACTCCCGGCTCGCGGTCCATATTGTTACCTCCTCGATAATAAATTAATTTACATCTCTCATATTCGGTAAGCAAGTCCTTATTACCACCAAATGGGGCTTGTAGGTGACCAATTAGCGCTCTAGGGTAATAATGTAGCTAGAAAAGCCCTAGGGCGGTAAGTAATTAAATTTTGAAAGAGTGAAGTGTTTTTGTATTACTTATCGCCCTAAGGCTTTTCTAGCTACATTATTACCATAGAGTGCTAATTGGTCACCTACAATTTGGTGGTAATAAGGACCTACTTACCTTACAATCGAGATGTAAAGCAGAGTAGTTAGCCCGGGTGTAAGCATTAATTGCACCCTCGAACTATAGGCGCCCTTGCTGCGCTCGTGCGCCTAAATATCTCGGGCTGCAATTGAGGCCTTACAGCCCTTGGCTACTAATCTACTATTAATAATAAAATATTTATTATTAGGTGCATGATTTCGAACACAATATTATTCTTTGCAAAAAATTTTGAAAATTGAAGCTTGATTGGTACAATTTTGTTACAGAAGACGCTAGTAAGGAAGGAAGGGCATCAAGGGCGCATCCAGGGGGGGGGGTCACAGCGGTCATTTTCTCAGTTTCGCAAGTACATAACTCATGTAAAAACTATAGGATTTTCATACGAACTTTCATATCTTATTTTACCCCCTTGGGTTTAGCTCACGTCATTAAGAGATTTTAATATCTAACAAAGAATAAACTATTGTGACTTTGATGATATCTCAAAATTGCTGAAACACGTGTTTCTTTGTTTCTTATTGTTAGAGAAAATCCAAATTTTCAAGTACCGCATGTTAAAACTGTAGGGGATGATATTGTAACGGGCCTATGGTCCGACACGGAATTACACGAAGAATATAATAGAGTATATTCTATTTTAGGAGTTTTAAAATGAGTAATAATACAATAGGAATCTTAATATAAATGATCATAGATTTTGTTCGACTCGTAATGAAAATAAAGGCCTGATTATGCATTATTACTTAAAATAATTGCTTGAAAATACTCGTCTAGCGCCGCGAATCGGCGCATATTAGAACCTCCTTGGTTAAAATCTACTTTTCAAACAGGAAATAGAAATGTGTGAGGGAAGTGGGTAGGATTGGTGACGTTAGCCGTAGCTGCTGGTTTGTAGCTCTCTGATTGGCTGGTTTGGGCGGTCTAAAGACAAAATTCGAAAAGTGTGGAACATGCAAGCTACGTCACCCTTTTCTGGTGCGACCGGGTCGTGAGAACAAGATGGAGCCCCGCTATGACAAGAAAAATCTTCGAAATTGGAAAAAAAAGTGACCGAACGTCGAGTTTCGTCGCTGCAATTGACAAAAGCTAAGTTTCCTAGGACATTTCATTACCCCAATTAGTAATTTTAGTTCAATTCGACATTAAATAGTACATCGAGATCGCCCGCCGATGGTGATCTTTGTCAAGAAAATAATTATTTTACTAAATGTTTTGTGTTATAGCGACTTCCGAGTACTCTGAACGTCAAAACGCGTGTTGAGTAAGAAAATAAACCAATATTTTAAAAAGGTAGTCCTTATTAAGGGTGGTTAGATGTTCTAGGGGCTTAGTCTCATTTTTTTTTAAACTTACAGGAGGTCTATGGACCATATGAAATAGGAACCAAAAGCTACAAACCATTTGAGCGCAGGGGAGCTGAGCGTCCAATTCCAAGCCAGCAGCAGTCTAGACAACTCAGTCTTCATTGCAGTATGCCAGTCGCAGACGGGTAAGAAGATTTAATGTTTACTCCTCAAATCGGGCAATCTACTTTGAACGATTTATGCCAGTCAATTATTTGAGCATATCTATCCTTCTCTGGGATTCTATACAATCAATTTTACTACTTTAAAAGGTATAGCTACAACTGAAAGCTATTACCCACTTCAATATAAAATTCAATTCTAAGTCTGTTATAAAGAAGGTCTTTTTGGCTCAAATGCTGCAAATGAAAAACGCATTTGATTCATCTAATAAACTCACTCTTTTCTATGCCACAAGCTAAGATACAAGGCTGATGATATATAAATTCGACTATGGGAAAGACAAAACCCAGTATATTGCAATACATCCATACCGGGGTTGCAAATACAACAGGAGTCAGTTTGTAAGTCATCTCGCTCATAGAAAGTAATAAAACTCCTTTATCTATATGAAAGATTGAGATGAAAGGACTGGATATATTTCAGGCCTTTACATTGTTAAAAATAAACAAAATTTTCTTGAAGAAAGTCAAATATCAATCTTGGAGAAGTTTAGATGTACTATTTTGATGTTCTCATGTACCATTTACAGCCTTTGGATCTACCTGCTTCCTTTCACACAAATTATTTACAGTACCTATAGGCTCATACTAATCAATACATTTATTCTAGGAAATTAATTGTATAGGGATTCAACTTATTCATGGTCCGCACTCAAACGAATTAGGGTTACTCGTTGATCACCTCGTCGGGTCCAAAAAGCAGATTAAACATCTCATCGGCCATTTTATAACTAGGACAATCCCAATACATAGGCTTCAAGAACTACAGGACAAGCATTAGGTAACTGTTCGCGACGACTGTCAAATTTAATATTGCCGCCGTTTTGTGCCCGTTCCCGTAAAATTAAAATGGCAACACTAAACACCGATTGAAAAGTATTATTCGTCAGTGGCAAGCCTGACAGCTTCAACCACTCGACACTAGATGGCGTTATCGGGTAGACAGCTGTTATCAACTATCAACTAACTAAGAGTTATTGACTCATCGACGCGCTAGATGGCATTACACGTTGGGGATATCATAATGTCTCGTAATCGTAGAAATAGTTATTCTGCTTCCTACCAGGCGGCACCACCAGCACGCGAGAGCTTTGTCGAATATTCCAGAAAGCCGAAGCCGTATAGAAGGAACGAAGAAATTTACTAGAAAATTCCAAGTTGCCAGAATTTTCCCTGAAAAATAGTATATAAACCGACCGCAACCGCGCCACTATCATCAGTTCTCTCTGAGCAATCGTACAGTAAATACGAAGCAAGAAGAGTGAAATAAACAGTGATACAGTACAGTCAGTGAATCATACAGTAAAATAGTGCCGCGTTTTTTTATCCGTCCAGCCACCCAGTCAGTCAGTTCGTACAGTCATTCCGTTCAGCCCGTGTCCAGTTCGTCAGTGTATCTAGTGTACTGTGTGCGTAATAGTATTCCGTTACCTTTTTTCGCGCCTCAATTAATGAACCTGACAGTCCTAGTGTTGCCAAGTCCTAATTATAATTTTTAATACTAATAGTGTTGCCAGTACGTACATACCTATTCGTATTTCTATTTTTCTGTGAATGTACAGTCTTGTGAATAAATACAGTCCATTAATAGTTAGTGTTTTCATCATGTACATTGGGATGGTCAGGAAGCTCTGCGAGCGACCCCCGTCCCGTACATAATGGTCCTTCGAGCCGGATCTTCGAAGGATTCGCGTGTGATACAGTGATCCATGGACAGTTGGACAGTACGTTATATAGTGTTAACAGACAGCAAGTGAACAGTTTAAAGACAGTGACAGTAAAGAGTATAAAAAAGGTAAATTTTCGTGGACAGTGTAAAGAACAGTTTATTTGATAAAACAGTGTGTTGCTCGTGATCAGTTTCATATCGTGTTCGTACAGACAGAGAGAAAATATTCAAACAGTGAGTACAGACTGAGTGAACAATTTTGTCAACAGTTAACAGTTTTGGGTTCTGGACAGTTTTTGTGAAAGTTTGAACAGTTATAGAAAAACAGTGTGAAATGATTGTCGAGGTATGCAATGCCGTATCGTCTGACCGACAGAAGTGCCTTGAAGCTGCAGTTAAGAAAGTCAACGACGTGATGTTGGAAGTAGACAGGGCAGACAATAAACTTACTGGAGCTCGCCAATACAGAAAGTAAGTCGAACAGAAATATATAGTTTGTCAAACTAGAAAGTTTGAACGCATGATGTGCAATGCAGAAACCGCTGAGAAGTCTGCTGAAAAGGAATTAGAATTAGCACAAAAGAAGTGTGAAATAGCTGTAGCCATACTCCGACAGATAGAAGCCGAGGAAGAGCAGAACAGGGAAGAGTGTCAGTCAAGGATAGAAACAGGATCCGTACGAAGTTCTGTTAAGTCTGAAAGTAATAAATCTATGTCGGAAAAGCTCGCCCGAGCATCACAGGATGAAGCCGAAGCAGAAAAGAAATTTACCGAAGCTGAACGAAAAGAAGCCGAAGCTAAAATCAAACAACAGAAAATATGTGAACAGCTTAGAAAACTGGAAATGGAAGAAGCCGAAGAATTGTATATTGTGCAACAGTCAGGACAAGAGAAAACCGAACAGATCAGAAGAATTAAGACGGAATCCAAAATACAGAATACAGAATCAGATTCTGAAGAAATGTTTCACCCGAATTCACAACAGTTCAAAGATGAGAAGACCGAACAGATTAGAACATTGAAGTCCGAAGAACAGAAAACTGAAGAAAACAGAAAAGTGAAGACCTTAGACTACAAGACAGAAGAACACATTGTAAGTGAATTTTAAGAGCAGAAGACAGCGAAATACAGAATAATGAAGAGAGAACCTGAAGAAGAGAGAACAGAACCCCACAGAATAATGAATCTGGAAGATACAGAAGTCCGTCCTGAGTCCGAAGAACAGAAAACAGATCAGAAAACGGAATATCAGAAATTCGAAGAGCAGAAAAGATTTAAGACTGAAGAAAAGAAGATCGACAAGCGGAAGCCCGCAGATTCAGAGGCCGTTAGTCCGAGGGCCCATAGTCCGAGGGTCCACAGTCCGAGGGCCTACAGTTCGATGGTCCATACTCCGAAGGTCAACAGTCCGAGTCCGATGACCGATAGTCCGAGGGTCTATAGTCCGATGACCCATAGTCCGAGGGTCTACAGTCCGATGGCCCACAGTCCAAGGGTCGACAGTACGATGACCCATAGTCCGAGGGTCTACAGTCCGATGGCCCATAGTTCGAGGGTCTACAGTCCGATGGCCCATAGTCCGAGGGTCTACAGTCCGATGGCCCATAGTCCGAGGGTCAACAGTCCGATGACCCATAGTCCGAGGGTCTACAGTCCGATGGCCCATAGTCCGAGGGTCAACAGTCCAATGGGCCATAGTCCGAGGGTCTACAGTCCGATGGCCCATAGTCCGAGGGTTTACAGTCCGATGACCCATAGTCCGAGGGTCTACAGTCCGATGGCCCATAGTCCGAGGGTCAACAGTCCAATGGGCCATAGTCCGAGAGCCAAATGTCCGAGGTCCTACAGTCCAGTGGCTCTTACTCCGATGACCTACAGTCCAATGACCTACAGTCCGAAGGTCAACCGTCCGATGGCCAACCGTCCGATGTCTTACAGTCAGAAGGCCTACAGTCTGAAATCCAAAAAGTTTGAAAAGGATAAACCTACAGAAATTATAGATGAATACAGAAAACAGATTACCGAGGAACAGAAGTCCGAAGATTTGAAGGCAGAACTGCCAAGAGAATTCGAAAAACAGAAGACAGAACAGTTTCAACAGGAAACAGAACCGAACAGAAGACAGAAGCTGCATGAAACTGAAGAATCGAAAACAGATAATTACAGAAAAATTAAGATAGATTGTCAAGAAAGAAGACAGAATACAGAAGCGTACAGAAAACCGACAGAAGGAAAATGGAAAACAGAAGAAAATAAGACAGAAGATTCGTACAGAACAGAACACCATATGAAACCACACAGTCCGTCCGTCCGTCTTCCGTTCCGTCAGCCGAATTCTAAATGGTACCGCTGCAAGTATGAAGACGTTATCAGAAACAGATCGTATTCAGCCGCCAACAGTCTACAGTCGAAACTATATCATCCGTATTGCATTTTGTGCACAGAAACAGGGCATGTAGCCAAAAATTGTAAACAGTTTACTGAAGCCGACAGTGACAGCCGATGGAATATTGCAAAGAAGCACAACTTATGTTTCCGTTGCCTCCGACAGCGCAAAAATCGAATGCACAGATGCAAAGGTTACCGATGCAATATAGAACGCTGCACACGCTTGCATCATCCGTTACTTCACTTCATCAAGAAGAAAGAAGATAAAGCTGAAGAAAAAACCGAGAAGAAAATTACACCGATATCGCGATTAGAAGAAGATTCATCGAAGAAAACATTGCTAGCCAACTCTGAAAAAGTAGCACAAAGCTCATCAGTAGAAGAAACCGAATCGATGGAGAAGAAACTACAACAGTTGGAACAGAAACTGGACAATCTACAGCAACAGATTTTCGATTTAGTCCAGTCATTCGCCGAAACAGTTCGTCCGTTACCAAAGCATTCTCCGTGGAGCCAACACCGACGGGAGGGTTTTTCAACAGAAAACAGAAAAACAGACAAATTCGACAGAGAAAGTTACCGGCGGGAGGACCCGCCAACAGAATCAGTTTCAGCACAGACAGACAGAATACTCCGTACATCAGAATATCGGCGGGAGCATATAGAAAATTGGCGTAACCGAAGCTCACCGCAAATACCGAAGCAGTCACTACAGTCATCACAGTCAACAAGAGCTAGTCAACCAGAGATAAAGTCGTCGCTTCACCAGCGGAGTGAATGCGCCGCCGATATCGACGTCGCACGGCGGGAGTATGTTCGCGACGACTGTCAAATTTAATATTGCCGCCGTTTTGTGCCCGTTCCCGTAAAATTAAAATGGCAACACTAAACACCGATTGAAAAGTATTATTCGTCAGTGGCAAGCCTGACAGCTTCAACCACTCGACACTAGATGGCGTTATCGGGTAGACAGCTGTTATCAACCATCAACTAACTAAGAGTTATTGACTCATCGACGCGCTAGATGGCATTACACGTTGGGGATATCATAATGTCTCGTAATCGTAGAAATAGTTATTCTGCTTCCTACCAGGCGGCACCACCAGCACGCGAGAGCTTTGTCGAATATTCCAGAAAGCCGAAACCGTATAGAAGGAACGAAGAAATTTACTAGAAAATTCCAAGTTGCCAGAATTTTCCCTGAAAAATAGTATATAAACCGACCGCAACCGCGCCACTATCATCAGTTCTCTCTGAGCAATCGTACAGTAAATACGAAGCAAGAAGAGTGAAATAAACAGTGATACAGTACAGTCAGTGAATCATACAGTAAAATAGTGCCGCGTTTTTTTATCCGTCCAGCCACCCAGTCAGTCAGTTCGTACAGTCATTCCGTTCAGCCCGTGTCCAGTTCGTCAGTGTATCTAGTGTACTGTGTGCGTAATAGTATTCCGTTACCTTTTTTCGCGCCTCAATTAATGAACCTGACAGTCCTAGTGTTGCCAAGTCCTAATTATAATTTTTAATACTAATAGTGTTGCCAGTACGTACATACCTATTCGTATTTCTATTTTTCTGTGAATGTACAGTCTTGTGAATAAATACAGTCCATTAATAGTTAGTGTTTTCATCATGTACATTGGGATGGTCAGGAAGCTCTGCGAGCGACCCCCGTCCCGTACAGTAACATTAGGACTTTCCTTAGATTTCCCTTTAGGCTCAGCAAGGATAGTTAGAAATTTAGACATTACCACATTTAGATATACTTACATCAATAGACAGTTAAATTTATACACCTTCATGCATAAATACAACTTAATAGCTCAGGCTAGGTTAGGGCCATTACAATCTGATGCTTGGGTTCGTGCCCAGGATAGGAAACTAGTAAGTAAGTTTAAGTTAGCCATTAGGATACCTGCAGCTAGCTGTTACAGTCTGGGTGGCCGAAAATTGGATTTAGACTTTAGGGTACAACTAGATATATGCAAATATGCAAATTGCCTAGGTTAGATTATATCACTTAATGTAAGAGTTTAAACTAGATTTTAGAATTTTTATTTTACTGCCGTTGTGTTATCATAAAGCTTATTAAAGTTCAGTCAATATCTGTGCCAAAGAATGATAACAGATAGGTATTCTAAAAGCTGAAATAATTATTTAATGTTTTGCAATTGATTTGTTATCCTAGTTGACTAAATGGGAGACTTGCTACTTATCAGATAAGTACTTACTTAAGTGAATGATTAAAAATAACACCTCAGAACACAATTCACTTTTATTTTCTTGCACAGAAAGACACTTGAAATATTTAGTTTCACAAACAATTCTTATCACTTTTGCACTAAATAGTTTAGCTTCAGGGCTTCAGAAATTGGGGGTTGAGAGATATCTGATGGGTCCATGGTGCTGTCGTTATATCTTGCTGTTGATAAGGTCCGGGGCTGCATCTTGTCGAATTTCTTGAGTTTACACTTCACTGAAAAATTTAAATTAATAGGTTACTTTACTATCAGGATACATTAGTTGTAAAAGTAGAATTTTATGTTCTTTTACAGTAAACAATATGTAAAGAATAAATAATGGAAATTATTTGCTTGAGAGGGAATTAGGCAGGGAAAAATCTATTTGTTATAATACGTTTATAGACTTACCTACGCATGAGTAAACAATCTTTGTTTCTAAATTGAAAATGTGGACCATTGTAACTCTGAGAGGCGGCGAGCCGCGAAATTTTCAGTTTTCTTATTTGACCTGAAAAAATCAAAACGAGAAAGTAAATTTTAGTTAAAAGTAAACAAGTAGAATTAAAATCGGCATTTACTAAACAAATCTTACCTTGAAATTGAGCGCAATTTTATAATTTAGTTCACAAGCTTCCTCCCTTAGGGTTATTGCGATGGGAAATCTGAAAAAAACTAACAAGATAATTAGGTTTCGCAATGATTAAGGAAGTAATTTCAACACATTTTAGCATCTAAAAGTGATTTTTCTTACCAAAACAATCTAAATTGTAATATTTTTTCGCATGTCACGGGTTGTCATTATGATAATATGTGTTGCCAAATAGTGTATTTTAAAAACGGTAGAACAATTTAAGAAAGTAATATTAGCAGATAGAATTGTGTGAAAATTCCAATTGATGTACTAGATATTAATTTTATTACATAGAACTTGCGCCGCGAATAGGAACTAATTTTATTTTCTATCTTTTCTTAGGGGAGCAATGCGTCTTGCTGTATTACGGTAATAAATAACAAATCGTGTCATGATTATAATAACATATTTGGTAGAATAACTCACACATTTTCTTACTTATTTCAATTTAAAATTTTGTGCACTTTTGAAAATATAATCCTTAATTATCGATGATTCATTAGCGATTTGAAGTAACAAGCGATAGGAAAATTAAAATGTCATACTTAATATTTTACATAAATCTCTTTCAGCTAATCTCAGGAAATTTATTACTGTAGGAATTTAATAAAAGTGCTTCAAGCATAGTTAGAAAAATGATAGTAGTATGCAGAATTTTAATGTGCCTGGCAGTTCCGATTGTGATTAATGAATTCGAATACACGTTCTGATTTTTTTTTTTTATTTATTACGGCATTGGAAACAAGGCCATCTGCCGTACACGTTCTGATTTTTGCTAATTTCGGATACACACATGACACTATCATAAGAAAAAAATAGGAAAAAAATTGTCCATTGTAGTGTAGGAATAGTTGCGAATAAATAGTGTAGCATTTTATCGATAAATTATGTTGTAGATTAATGTAGGGTTTATTTTGACTTTTGGGATTGTCTTGGTCTGTAAGAGTGGCTACTATCGTGGCCACAATCTGTTGCTGTGGAATGGAAGGTGCGGACCATGATAGTGTAACAGTCTAAAACTGCTTCTAAAATAATATCCGTAGTAACATAGATTCTAAAATATACTGGTCACGGCTCGCACTTTGTAATCGTACGAGCCAAAATCTTCTCATAAGGCTAACCACTTTGTAACGGCTTAGGATGCAGCTCGAAGCCAGATCATCCCTGGTCTACCTAGCCTAAAGGCTATTAACATAACTATTCTAAGCTATTTCTATATCATGGCTCGCGGCACCACCTTGTAAGAGGCTACCTGACCCTAACAGTTTACTTACTAGGTTCCTATCCTGGGCACGAACCCAAGCAACACTTTGTAACAGTCTAAAGATTCTAATGCCTTTACTATTAAGAGGAATATAAGTTTATGATGAATCTGTAATGTTATCTGTATATAATAATACCTAAATTTCTAACTATCCTCACTGTATCTAAAGGGAACCCTAACTATTTACCTAACATTTCCAAATGCTTATTCTGAATTTCCTATAAAATCTGTATAAGTCTGTTTTGATCTATAAAATGGCCAAAGCTTCGTCTATTAGGAACCCTACTTTTGTACCGTGGCAATGTAACCCTAGAAATTCTTTTAGTCAGAACCGTTCACAAGTCGAGTAGATAAATTCCTAGATTAAATGCATAGATTAATAGAGAAGTAAATAATTTGTGTGAAAGGAAGCAGGTAGATCCGAAGGCTGTAAATGGTACATGAGAACATCAAAATAGTACATCTAAACTTCTCCAAGATTGATATTTGACTTCCTTCAAGGAAATTTAGTTTATTTTTAACAATGTAAAGGCCTGAAATATATCGAGTCCTTTCAGCTCAATCTTTCCATATAGATAAAGGTGTTTTATTACTTTCTATGTGCGAGATGACTTATAAACTGACTCCTGTTGTATTTGCAACCCCGATATGGATGTATTGCAATATACTGGGTTTTGTCTTTCCCAAAGTCGAATCTATATATCATCAGCTTTGTATCTTAGCTTGCGGCATAGAAAAGAATGAGTTTATTAGATGAATCAAATGCGTTTTTCATTTGCAGCATTTGAGCCAAAAAGACCTTCTTTATAACAGACTTAGAATTGAATTTTATATTGAAGTGGGTAGTAGCTTTCAGTTGTAGCTATACCTTTTAAAGTTAGTAAAATTGATTGTATAGAATCCCAGAGAAGGATAGATATGCTCAAATAATTGACTGGCATAAATCGTTCAAAGTAGATTGGTCGATTTGAGAAGTAAATATTAAATCTTCTTACCCGTCTGCGACTGGCATACTGTAATGATGACTGGGTCGTCTGGACTGCTGCTGGCTTGGAATTGGACGCTCAGCTCCCCTGCGCTCAAATGGTTTGTAGTTTTTGGTTCCTATTTCACATGGTCCATAGACCTCCTGTAAATTTGAAAGAGAAGATGAACTAAGCACTAAGGCATTTAGTCCCCCTTCGGGTAAAACTACTCTATAAATATTGGTTTTTATTCTTACTCAACACGTGTTTTGACGTTTAGAGCTCCAAAGGTCGGTAAAGGTAATACAAAAATACTTAGTAAAATAATAATTTTCTTGACAAAGATCGCCATCGGCGGGTAACTTAGGAAAGCGTCATTTAATCGTAATGTCGAATTGAACTTAATTTACTAATTGGGTGACGAAATGCCCTAGATACTTAGCTTTTGTCAGTTGTAGCGACGAAACTCGGCGTACGGTTACTTTTTTTTGAAGAATTTTCTCACATTTTTTGGAGTCCATCTTGTACTCGTGCGGTCGCAGCAAAAAAAGGGCGATGTAGCTTCCATGTTCCACTCCTTTCGAATTTAGAGATAAGACCGCCCAAACCAGCCAATCAGAGAGCTACAAACCAGCAGCTACGGCTAACGTCACCAATCCTACCCACTTCCCTCACACATTTCTATTTCCTGTTTGACAAGTAGATTTTTAACCAAGGAGGTTTTAATATGCGCCGATTCGCGGCGCTAGACGAGTATTTTCAAGCAATTATTTTGAGTAATAATGCATAATCAGGCCTTTATTTTCATTACGAGTCGAACAAAATCTATGATCATTTATATTAAGATTCCTATTGTATTATTACTCATTTTAAAACTCCTAAAATAGAATATACTCTATTATATTCTTCGAGTAATTCCGTGTCGGACCATCGGCCCGTTACATCCAACCCCCAAAATTTGCGCAGAGCATACGCGTCCCCGGAGCAAATTTTCCACCATTTCAATTTCACGAAGATAATCTAACATTTATTAACCTTTAACCCATAAAGTGGACACACGTAGATCCTGTTGTAGTGTAAGTTTTAAACCAAAAGAAAAATGTCTTCGATAAGAGTTCAAGAGTTAAACCACGAACATATTGGTTATACCCCAGAAATGTCGAGAATTTCGAACAAACAATATCCACACAGGAACACTGAGGTCTCAAACTCAGCCCGTCAGAAGGACAGCTCATGAACACATCCAATCTAAGGCAGGTTGTTTTGTCTTTCAACGTTACCCCGGGATAGACACATAAACCCCCGGTAATGAACAAAGTCAGTCCTGTCCCCTAATAAACCGTTATATAACCAACAGTCGAAGTCCAATACTTGACTCAATATCGCTTCCATTTCTGTTTTGGAGCATATGCAGTGTAGGTTTTGCATAAGCTGTCAGCTTCTTGTAGAGTAGAAGTCATTTACAGGGAGTACATCAACACTCACATCAGACATCAGAGTAATTTTCGTACCCAATGTCTCTTAAAATTAACCTAGCACCTATGATCCCATAAATACTTCGTTGTAAGTGTAGTGTGCAGGGTCAACAGTCAATAAATTTTTCCATCGGTTGAGATACCATTAGTTCATTGCAACCCTCCATTCTTATAACCTCTGTCATACCTATTCAATCAACAACATTTATTGTTAGTCTATTTCCTATTACTAACATTTCCTCTCAACAAGATCAATCGACCCTTTTATTTCTTCCTTGTGGTTCATAAAACCTTACGTTTCATACTCTCTTCCCTCTTTTACGCTGTTACTACGAACCACTGGTCTCCCCAATGAAACGTTCGATAAACAATCGATTATGCTACTAGGTGGAACCTGCTCAGATAACGCACAGGCGCCACGCAAAATTTTATTGATAATTTAAATTCCCCAAAACTCTTAGTCGATTTTTTTGGCCTAATAACTTACAATGTCTAGTTTACTAACTCCTAAGCGCAACTGATGCAATAATTTACAAGAGAAATATAACACCAATTGTAAATTTACCCCATCAACCCTCGATTTACACCATAAAAATTTATTTGAAATGGAAGAAGTATTTTGCCAGGAAGGTTGGGAATGCGGCTATAAGTCCGTCCACAAATCAAAATGATTCCTAAGAAAACATCTTTCTTTCCAAGGACTTACGAGTCGGTCCCCCAAAGATCCTTTCAAATAAAACTCCTCGACAGCTTGTCGCAACGGATTACTCACGTGTTAACAAGTCGTCTAGCACAATACTTTAAAGGTGAATCATCGAACTCTCTTTCTCAAAACTTTCCTATACTGCCCTATTTACGCAATCAAAATTGTTTTACGACACTTCAAAAGTGATGGATCTTCTCGTTTTTCACATTGAGCAACTGAATCTCCAACACAATCTAGGTGTCTACATTGTTAAATTATATAACTGACCGAGAATTTAACCGTGAATTACGAAACCTTTTACTATTCAATTGAAATCCACTGTTTACCCGAACCATCATTACCTGCCCAAAGCCGAGCTTACCCGTACCTAAACAGCAAAATTCAAATAAATTTCAAAAATTTCTACACAAACAACAATTTATCACAAAAATATTTGAAATACCTAATAAGAATTTTACCTGCGAATAATTGTATCACTTAACCCCGAAGGAGTATCTATCTTAAGGAGGTATATATCTCTATGTCGTAATTTAACTACCCAATTAAAGTACATTTCAGCTAAAACCATAACCTCGAATTTTTACTTAAAAGACCCTAAAGTGAAGAAAATAAATAATACAGCTGATGTTTCCCGAATCTCAATCAAAAGTTAACAAAATCCCTAGCCCCATCTAAGGAAAAGTACGCTTAAAATTACCTAAGAATGTCCGGTGACACCAGAACTTCAGTTACTGTACTAATTAAATTTATAATCACGCATACGTGTCTTACGCCCCATAAGTGCATGAAGTTCCTACGCATAATTGAATCCGTACCTAAAAAAAAATCTAAATGTAATTTTTTTTCCTATCCTTCCAAAACTACGCTTAATCTTACCTACGAGCGAAATTACTAATAATATAACGTATGTTAAATGGTAATTTTCTTTTCATAAATAAGGACCCCTTTTTTATATTTTTTTTTTAATTATATTTTTGATTTAATTTGTTATATTACATCTCATTATATCACATTTTATTTAATATGTTATTATGTTACATTTTATTATATTACATTTTATTTTACTAACCTTGCTAGGTTATCCAATCAAACCTTCCCAATAAAATTTTACTTTTAGCCGGAACCGAGTGAACGACTACCCATACAGAAATAGAATAATTATGTAAATACATCTCAACACTTTCAACCCCACTCCATACGTCAATCTATTTAGTCTCAACCTTATTTGAACTAAAGTAATTAAGTCAAGTCAAAACGAAACCCCTAAACTTGAAAACTGGCTACAGACCCCCTTTTTTCTGTTCCTATTTCTCCCACTAACTATTCCTCTCTTATCCCCAAAAATTATTTTCCTTTTCTACTTATTATAATATATTTTTTTTCTCTTTGTATACTTTTTTCTAACTATTATCTAAAGTTTACTTGGAGCCCTACTGTATATTCTCACCTTTAAAGCAACAAAACATATTTATGAATTCAAAATAAAATTGAAACATACATTCAACACGTTATATTATAATTTGTGTATGTCATATAATATACTTTAGTATAAATGAATTGTCTCTAATCAAACTTTTGTATGAATCCCCAAATTTAATTAATTACTTTCCCCAATTTTATTATAACATTTACATTCGACAACAAATGTGTAGCACATAAAGCATTATTACAACCCCCCGTTAACAGTTCTAACTTTGTCATCTAGCCAACCGTACAATTGTTCGCAAAAGGTTAATATTCAAAAATCCCAACTTTAGGTCTATTAAATAAATTATTGACCTAACTCCTCATTTGCAAATACTGAATTCCGATGAAACTGAGCTATTTACTACTTCTATATCATAATTTCATTGTTACCATAAGGTCAATTTTCTACAATAGCATTCGGTTTGTTTAAATTATTTTATGCAAAAATTTGTTGTAAATAAGTTTGTTTTACTCTTATCATAAATTCCTCAATTCAATTTTACTAACTATGAAGAAATTACCGGATTTTAATTTTATGAATAAAGACAATTTAATATAGGTACTTTATATCAAATCAATTTATTTCCTAGTTTAACTCACTAACTTTGTATTTCTTAGATTGCATAATTACTAATTTCCATACTTGAAACTCATAGGCGCTTTTTTTCTTTCCATTCTAATGTTCTGTATAAGAATTTCAATTAACTCGAGCCCCAAATTCAATTTGAAACTTCGTCAGTAGGAACGTTACAAACTTAATAATTTAGCAGACTTCTATACTATATTTTGATTTACTTTATAATATTTTCATGAAACTACCCTGTTTTTATGAAACTGAAACCCTGTTTTTATGAAGTTCAGGACGTTCTGAATAAAGGCCAGGTTAAAAGTACCCTAAACCGACGAGCATGTATGAAAGGATTGATGAAGGTTCAGGAAGCAAGGGAAGTATGTCAAGATCGTAGCAGGTGGAGAACTGTGGTCTCTGCCTACCCCAACGGGAACAAGGCGTGATGTTATGAATGAATGAATGAAAATCCTCTATCCAATTTTAATTCACTGAATGTTCTTTTTTTTTTCTTGGAGTAACTGTTACTTACTTCTTCTTGACTATTCACTTAATTTACAAACAAATAACTTAAGACAGTCAGTTAATAACAATCTACTAAACCTTAATGTTTTCAACATGTTTTTTTTACAAAACTCAAAAATAAACTTCGATATTCCCTTGAAATTGTTTTGTTTTGTTGTCGCTTTCGTTCAAAAAATTAGTTGTCAAATTTGAGGTGCGTTCCGAATACTTCTTTTCTACAAATTACACGAATTGTCCTTCTTATTAATTTTTATAGCCGAATAACTTTTATTATTATTTCATATTTCATTTTTCTTTATAAAAGATACAAAATTATTCAACAATCAAGCAATTTGTTCTTAAATTGAAAACAGTCAGATTCTAATTAAATAATGTTTTTATTTTAACTACTTGTTTCTTAGAGCCAAAGTTTTCATACATAAACCTTTCTCATGATTATTTCAAAAATCCACAACCCCTCGTGTCTTATCCTCTTAGGTTACTTTAGTATTCTTCTTTCTTTTTTCAGTTATTTATTTGAGTATATTTAGATATTTGAAAGTGTTTTAGTTAATCCTGAAACATAAACGTCGCGATGTTTCAGATGATTTAATTAAATTTAACTAACCCATTTCCCATATCCGTTTTAGTATTCCTAATTATTCTGACTTTATTACCTAATCTATAGTTACGGTTCTGACTTCCACTTCACGGACAGCACTTTGTAGCTGTAATAACAGCCACGTCACAAATCAAAACAGACCCAAACATTCAACTAAAACTTCCTATCCTAAATCCTAATCACCCAATATACTTTTATCGTAAAAATAAACTATAGCTAGCCTAAATCCTAATAATTTTTAAACCTCCCGTAAACCTAGCATAAATATTATAACCCTTTTTTTTAAATAAATTATTAGATTTTCGAACGATACTCTGTCAACTTAGATTGTCAAGTCGCCAACATCAGTATTGCCAGAATTTTTAAAATCCTGCATGTTTTTACCACTCTTCCTATTGTATTTAGATTCCTTTAAAAAAATGTTTATAAATTATCTGAAAGAAATTCATTTAAAAAACTTTTAAGACTATATTCACCCTACTGTTTGTTTATATCGTATGATTGTTTTACAATGCAATCAACAAAAAAAAATTCAATCAATAGAAATAGAATTTAAATCAAAATAAGTAACCGCGCATATGCTGTCATGGTAAAAATCGAAAATTACCTGTGCTGTAATTTTTGCTTAAATGCTTAAATTTTTGTTTAAACAAATATTTACATAATAAAATCTGCACTTATTTTTATTAGTTTTACCTTTAAATGAAAATACTAAAATATAACATTATATCTACTGAATTTAGAATACCCATTCTGGCAACATTCCTTTAGAAACTCGCAAATGTATTTTTGATCCTATTAATGACTTGAAAAATTGATTTTTTTTTTCTTTAAAGTGAAGTTTGTTCCTAATGTTCTCGATTAGTTAAAGGTTCGTTATAAAGATCATATCGCTCTAAAAATGTTTTTCTACTTGAAATGTGTTTATGCATTTTTACCATCTAACCTTTTCAGAATCACAACATCAAAATCTACTGATATATTACTCCACCGATCTCTATGTGATCGTTTATATATGCGAAAGGAAGTTCTAGCTAAAATGGATCTCATATCTCAACAATTTTACTACAAATTTACATTATGTTGTTAGATAACCATTTCCTAACCTTTTGTATGTCTTTTAGACCACACAAAACTAAGACTATTCTGGTCTATCCCTTATAAAGTCTTAGATACAAAAACTCTGGAGAAATTGAATATTTATAATTAAGAGTATGAGTATTACCTGTAGGCAAACCCTAAAAAGTTAGTAAATAAATAAATTTACAATTAAGTACCATCTATATTTTGTTGGCAATAGAATACTTAAAATCAATCCATCCCTTCCATGGATCTTTCAAAAAAGAAGAATACGAAAACATTAACTGAAAGATAGGCAGCAACGTCCCTCGGTGTGCCTTACCATTTTACATTCTACAGTTATCTACAATCTTCCATGATACCACTAGTAACTATGATGTCACTATCCTTTACTTCATATGATTAAGATTCTGGATATTATTCTGCGCCTGCGATGGTTATCTTCATGGAATGATTATTATGTAATGACATCAAATTTTACTACTGTTTATTTAATTAAGGACTTATAATTATCCCATTAACTACAATTCAAATTATTTATCAATTAAGGTTCTGTGTTTTATTATTTTTCAGATAACCTTGAATTACAAGAGAAATGGAATACAGATTCTACAACCGTGCAATATGAATCTATACTAATGAATGTATACTCCCATAACAGAAGAATTCGATATTTTTGTTGCACACAAATGAAGTTAAAATGAATTGATTATTTGCGTATTAAATTGAGTGTTTCCTATAATGCTATGTAAATAAACACAATTGATGTAATTTTATTTGATTAAAACTAGCATTTTAGAGTGTTATCATTCCATAATATTGACCATTGTAAATCTCAGTAATTTCTAATCATAATCATTATCATAATCATAATCATTCATTTATTTGCGTGAATATACATTGTTAAAGATCTTAAATTTAGTACAGTAGATATATTCAACCTGTATTCAGGTGTGCAAAGCGAGGGCATGCAAAATTATAATATTTACAATAATAAAAAAAAATTCACTTTCAAAAATATTCTGAATGTCAAATTATTATAAAGATTACTAAAATTTTGGATAAAATTGATATAAACAGTAAATTCAATAATAAAATATAATATTGTAAAATAAAGATTACCAGTTTTTGAATTGTCAGGAACCCAAGCTAATTTAAATAACATTTTAAACAGCAGTCAAAATACACAGGTCATGTCCAAACAAAGATTAAACCTATTTTTGGTCATGCAACATGTATTCCCCCACTGTGTAAAAGCACTTTTCACTCAGCCATCTAGTCAAAGCACCCTTAAACTCATTAAACTGCGTTGAAGCCGATCTCAAACTCTCAGGTAATTTATTGTAAAGCTCAATCGATGTGCTGTAAGAGCTTTTACCGTAGATGCAAAGACGGACGCGAGGTTTATGTAATTTTGTAGAATATTGTGATCTGACCGGTTGAGTTGAATTTTCAGAGTGCATTCTGTAGTACTCCGGATGCATTCTCACAAAACAACAGGCTTCCTTTATATACATGCATGGGAGGGGGAGAATTTTAATTTGTTTAAATAGCGGTTTGCAACTTTCTCTAAATCTAGCATTGGCAACTGCTCTAATACATTTTTTCTGCAGAATGAAGACTCTATTTGTTTCAACCGAGTTACCCCACAGCAAAAGACCATAGTTTAAGACAGACGACACATATCCGTGGTATGCTGCTAAAGCGGCTTCTATCGAGATCGTTTGCCTTATGTGTTTCAGGGCATACACGAATCTATTCAGTTTCTTATAAATTTGACTCACATGTTCTTTCCAATTAAGATGGGTATCCAAGGTGATGCCTAAAAATTTAAAAATGTCAACCTGTTCTATTTTAATATTATTTTATTGAATATGTATTTGTTTTGAATTAGTATTGTAAGATCTAAATGTCATGATTTTAGTTTTATCAATATTTATTTGCAAGTCATTTTTATTTAACCATTCAATAACATCGTACAACGCTTGCTTTGTTTTTGTCTCTATATTACCAGTATTAGATTTAATTAGAAGGGTTGTGTCATCCGCGAATAATATTGTCCTTTCATTGATTATGTTTGGCAAATCGTTGATACACAACAGAAATAGCAGCGGTGCTAGAACGCCACCTTGTGGGACACCGTTTTTAACACTTTTATACTCTGATTTATATTTAATTTTCTCTGTTGTAGTTTTAATATGTGAGAGTTTGGAAATTTCGGTACATTGTTGCCTATTACATAAGAAACTGGATAGCCAATCGTAAGCCTTTCCTCTAACGCCGTAAATTTCAAGTTTCTTTAGTAGCTTATTGTGATTAACAAAGTCGAAAGCCTTACTCATGTCGAGAAAAACAGCGGCAATTTCTTGTCTATTATTTATAGAGTCTGTTATAGTTTTTATAAGTTCGAAACACGCTAAAGTTGTAGAACGCCCTTTACGAAAACCATATTGGTTTGGATGTAAAATGTTATATTTAGAAAAGAAATTTAAGAGTTTATTGTACATTGCTTTTTCAAAAATCTTTGATATGACAGGTACTAACGTAATAGGCCTGTAGTTTCCTGGATCGTGTTTTTCTCCACTTTTAAACAATGGTTTGACAACTGCAACTTTCAGTTTTTCCGGAAACTGACCCTGAGTGAAAGATAGATTTATGATGTGGGCAATTGGTCAACAGATACAGGGAGCACATAGTTTAATTACTTTAGTTGTGATGTCATCATAACCAGTGGACTTGCTGTTTTTAAGCGCCATTATAATTTTATAAATTTCAGACTCGTCAACTGGTGTTAAATAAACAGTATTTGGATTGGTATTGCAATATTCTGTATTATATTTATTACGTGTTATGTCATTTATAGTATCAGTCAATTGTATAAAGTAATTATTAAATATATTTGAAATTTCATTAGGGTCTATTATTATATTGTTATTAAATTGAATTGAGTTAATGTCCTTATTATGCATATTATCTGAGATTGTTGAAGATATTCTGTTCCAAATTGCTTTAGGTTTATTTTTATTTTTAATTATGTATTTTCCGTTGTTTATTTTTTGTGCAGTAACCAAGCATTTCTTAAATATTTTATTGAATTTTGTAAATTTTTCTTTTTTGGCAGATTTATTCGATCGTGCATGAATGTATTCAAAAAATAATTTACGTTTAATCTCACTTGATTTCTTTAAACCACGTGTAAGCCAAGCTAGTGCAGTTGGGCGATTGTTAATTTTCACTTTAATAATTGGAAAACATAAATCATAAAATAGTCAAAAAGTGTCATAAAACAGATCAAATGCTTCCTGCAAATTATTATTATTTAATACATCTACAAAGGACAGTGATGAAATACAATCTAAAAATTTGTTAAGATTTTCATTATTATAATCTCTTTTATGTTCGAACCAAGTAGAAAAAGCTCTAGATTTTTTTATGTTAATTGTAATAGTTTGGGCTGTTTCATGATCTGATAGGCCAAGGTCGTGCGTTTCACCAATTACTCCTCTCTGATTAGTAGCGGTTTGATCAATACAAGCTGTTCGTCGAGTTGGTGCATTTATATGGGTCCGGAAATTATATTGGCTGAGAGTATTGAGCAAATCGGAAGAGAGTGTGTTATGTTTTAGTATATCTATATTCCAATCACCGCACAGCACTATCTTTTTCCTAGCAAATTTTTCATACAAGAGCTGTAATAGCTGGTCAAGTTTGTATAGAAATAATCCAGTATGCGACTTCATTTGTTTTGGGACTCTGTAAATGGCTATCACTATTAGATTAAGCCCAACTACCTCAATGCCACAACATTCAAAATAAAATTTTGTTGCCAAAGAATCTAAAATATGTAGGGCTTTTGCGGTTAATGTATTTTTTACTAATATACAGCTGCCTCCCCTGTTTTTGTCTCTACAATATGAAGCAATCAGGTTGTAATTGTTTAATTTTATATTCATTGTACAGTCTCGTCCGATGAAGGTTTCAGTAAAGCAAAGAATGTCTAGCTCTTGATGTTTGCTGCTGAATTCAGATAGTGTGATTTCGAGTATACCTAGTTTGTTAGAAATACCAGCTATGTTTTGATGGAAGATTCTTAGTTTTTCCATGTCAGTATGAGATGGCTGAGTGCAAAGTACTCGGTCATGATGATTAGGCACGAAAAAACGTTTGAGTACTAGGCTCTATCTTTGAGTCATAATTTTTTTCAGCGGAGATATTCAAAATAGTAGAGTTTATCAAGTTTGTCCGATTATAATTATTACACTTTAAAAATTCGATCCAATCAATTTCAGCATTTAATTTAAAGCAAATCTTATCCTTAAATAAATTTAAATTTTTTACTTCGCTGCTATCTAAAAATTTACAGTTTGGATATTTACATATAATTTGTTTGAGCTGATTATTCAAAGCATGTATGTTAAAATATTTACTGTATTTTACATTTGTTAGGAATATCTTATGCCTTTTTAGGCTCTGCAATGCATAACATATTTCTGAAAGTAGGTTACACGGATTCTTATCATTACAACCTAAGGATAAAACTATGTAATCTTCAGGACTTAGTTGTTGTTCTATGTTTATTAAGGACTCCAGTATTATGCTACTATTAGCTTGAGGCAGAACGGTTCCAATTACGTCATATACATCATTCCACTTTCTATTTCCTGTTTGCCGTAGCTTTGCCGAAAGACCTTTGGCTTGTTGATCCCCAAAAATATGTATCGTAGGTTTGCAGGTTTTCGTATGGTATTTCTCTTGCGTAGTTTTATTTATAGGTGTTGAAGTAGTCTTTTGTTCCGGCGTACAGGTATCAGCCCGCAGATTTTCAGGTGAAATTTGCAATGACATACTTGGGGTTAGTATCTGACCATTTTCTTTTAAGTTCATCTTCTTAGTAGTACTAGGGCACTTTCTTTTGGGTGTAGATTTACATATAGATTTTAGTTGTTTTATATTATTATCTTTCTGGAATAGTTTAGCCTTTAATGTGAGGTTTTCTTTCAATAATTTTTGAATTTCCATGTCTGCCGATTTTAATTCCTCTTGTAAATTAAAAACAATTTTTTCCAATTCTTTAATTCTCTCATGATGATTGGAACCAATGGCTGGACAACTTCGATTCATACCACTTTGTATGGAACAGTCTGATTCTTCTTCATCACTGTCAGAGTCGAGGGTCTCAAAGGAATTTTCTGTCGGGACATTTATTACGGTTTTCTTCCGACGGGTAACTTTATCAAATGATGAAGAACTGTGATAAGAAGCTTCAATTTGGTTATCCTGTTTACTTTCGGATAGTAATGTTTTTATTATTTCTGGGCTTTGCAGCTGTTTAGGTGATTTTAAGAGCTTGTTATTTTCTCTAGTTTGTGGAATTTTCGTTTCAGAATAAGGTGATGATGTCGTGGCTATATTCATGTTCACAAATAATACGGGAGATATTGACGCTTGTGCGGGATTTTTTGATATTTTCTGAATTTTTGAGCATTGGTTAGATTTATCTGAGCCACAAAGTTTACATTTCCAGTTGGTTTTATTTTTCATTAAGTCAAAAAACTTTTCCGATACATTTGCACAGTCTAGACATAAGTAGTTCTTACATATTTTGCAATGTAAGTAGTCTTTTCTTTTTATCTTTTTCTTACATTTCGTGCATGTTTCTATATTATTTGGTGTTAGTGATTTCTGAACTAGTGGTGCCATCTGTGAAAATCCAGTAGTAACTCCTTCGAAGATAGATCGGTCGAACGAAACCTTTAAGTCGCAAAAATTTTTCACGCAGTGTCGTTAGTGTCGATGTCGATTGACTGAGGTCGGTAATAAAGGCAAAGCGATGAGTCAGCTGATGTTTGTTTATGTTCGCAATTGCAACGAAAATTTCCTATATTTTCTCTTAATATTGCCTTATTCACATTAGTTTGGGTTCATCATTGCAAAGTTTTTCGAACAGTGACACGAATAGTAATTAAATCTTCGGTAAAAAGGCAAGGCGATGAGTCAGCTGCGTTTGTTTACGTTCGAGTTGATTAACGGAAATTTCTAACATTTATCTCTTTAATTATTGTTTTACTCACAATTTAGGTCCATCAGTGTAAAGTTTTTCGTACAGTGTCACTACTAGTAGGTAAATCTTCAATGTAAGTATTAAAATTATTGTCTTATATTTATATTACCACTACACTACTGGTACACTTTTAAAGGTCACTTTTATTCCACTATTTATTTGTTAACTAAGAGTTATTTTTTAGTAACTATAGAATTGTTGCTATAATTTAAGTTCCTCTTCACGATTCTGTCACTTTTATTCCTAAATATGTCTTTATTTATTTTAAATAATTTAAATATCGCGGACTAGGTCTATACAAGGCGATTGCAGCGCCACTCTTCTAGTCAAAACACTACTAATATAATATGATTAGGTCAAGTCAATAACATAAAAGATTGTAGTATATCTTTGCCAAATAAATCCAAACAGTTTCCGATTGAAATAATTAATAGGTAAATTAATTTGTATTAAAATCATCCTACAGCTGTATCAAATGATTCTAAATAGTCTGTAAACTCCATTATAGTAAGTGATAGAGATGATATTATTTATTTTACTTATCCCTAGTAACTTTACAGAATTCAAAACCACTACCCTTTATGCTAGAATTAGACCTAGACTCTAGTTAGCCTAGTTTTGAAGTGCAACTAGTATTCCTGTTTACCTAAATTTTCTTTATATATTTTTTTTTTTAAGTTACAATCTTGTCTCATCATCTTTAGGTATATTATCGTTGACTGACCTCACTAACCCTGGTGTCTGAGCTACCTAAATATTTGTCCTGCTTTTTGTCAGCCACAGCTTCAGCGGCAGTCCAGGCGACCCGCATCGTGCGTCCAAGATGTGCAGCAGCGAAAGTGCTGACGCACGTCGCGTCACACTATAAACACTTTCCGCGCTCCCATGGTACCAGCGTTAGGCCATCGAATCTCTTGCCAGCAGAACAACAAAGACCCGGCGGTTCCAACAAACAGGGAACGTCAGCCAAAATCAGGGGCCTTCGAACAATGTCGTTAAAGGCGTGGTAACGAGGGAATCTCCCTGAGCACCGACAGCAGCTCAACGCGTGAAGACCATTAGCTTCCACCATGGAGCCGCAGATGCATTGATGTGGTTGACAAACATCGCAGCCCAGGCGGAGCGCCACGGCCACACGCATAGAGCTACTGTCGAGCAGTGTTCCCATACGTGGTGAAGGCAAAACCTGCAACCACGCCCCCGTCTCAGATTTTGATATCGCCCTCAGTCTGGCCAGGTATGCCCCAACGGCAGTGCTCTTGAGTCGATCGAAGATAGACTTGCATTGCACCCTATATCATCCCAGGCTTGCTGTACGTCTGGGTTCTCAGGCACGGACGTGGTCGGAAAGAGTAAAAATAAATTCATTGATCACTAACAATAATATTTTTCAGGTTTGCGAGGAAACAATAAAAAAACAACGCGACGTAGGTTAAAAACACAAGAAACAAGAAAGTATGAACATGAACGTCCACTACGGATGACGATTAGGTATGGATATTAAGTATGTACGTGTTAACTTTATTTTAATCTATACTAAACAACAATAAAATATGTTTGAAACAAATGCAGTTGTTGTTTAGTATATTAACATTATTTTAATCTATACTAAACAATAATAAAATATATTAAAAATAAATGCAGTTGTTGTTTAGTATACTTAAATTCGTTTTACCACAGTCTTGCTCATAAAATTCATTTGTAATACATTAGTAACAGCAAATTCAAAAACAATCCACCGTCCAGTGACGCCTTATCAGTTGAAAAACAATATTCAATATAAAATTATTCGAAAATCTAATCAGACAGATTGCAGTAGATAATAAATACTGATAATAGCGCCACTGGAGTCGAGAACCCTCTATATCTTGTAAATAAACATGGGTAATTAAATGCTTTTAAGTAAATTATGTCAAACATCATGAAACTGTAAACCTATAAAAAAAAATCGGCCAAGTGAGAATCGGATTCGCGTACCAAAGATTCCATACAAACCTGTAAGTAAACAAAGTATTAACGAAATAAACGGATCTGAGAAAATAGTTGGTTCAAAATCAAAAGTGAATTCAATTTCACGAGTTTCGCGACTTCACCACTTGAAACTTTGTCTTCGCATATCTTCTGTTTAATTGAACCGATTGAATTTCGAAATCGGTTAGATTGTGTTGTTGCCTTACCTACTCGTAACAGACCTATACCTACGTATAATTTATCACATTGACCAAACTTCTTCAAAAGCCCATAAACCTTTAGTATTTAATACAACGCATTACTCTTCTTTCTTAACTCCAATAATTTTCTTTTTCAGGTACTTTGTCAGCTTTATCTACAACAAAGACTCAAAAAAAATCTTATACAGAACATAAGAGACAGTCTTCTGAAAACTGAAAAAGCATGATCAGTCAAACACACTGAAAAACTTCACAGGAACAACTTCCCGTGGCGTAACCTATGATCTCCTAATACAAATTACCCAATAAATTTATAATTTATTGTTAATCAATCCAATAAATAATTTTTTTTAACTTCCTTTTTTTTATCATTATTAGAAAAGCCATCCAAATCTACACCATTTCGTAGGCAGATTGCTTTGTAATAATGAGTAGCATGATAGCTTTTTAGTTTTCGGATGACCCTACCGAAAACTAAAAATGCATGATCAGTCAACGAAACAGATCATCTTTCAGTGAATAAAACTGGAAACTGCAAAAAAAATGGATATTTTACAGGGTGTAAAGGACGGTATACCGAAAACTTAAAGGGCGTGCTCTGTCAATGAAACTGAACAATTTTCCTAAAGAAATATTTGTTGGGAAACGAAAAACAAAATTTACCTCTCCATACAAACTGATCGATCAGAGTGGGTAATTTGTATGGAGAAGTCTTTTTATTTCCATTTACCAACATATGTTTCTTTGGAAAAGTTTTTCAGTTTCGTTGACTGAGCATGCCATGCCCTTTCAGTTTTCGATACACCGTCCCTTACACAAGGTTTTAGTGTCCAAGCTTCTCAGTAAAAGCACCAAAATCAGAGTCTATAAAACTGTCATTAGACCCATACTCATGTACGGATGTGAGGCTTGGACACTAACTCTCAAAGAGGAGAATAAACTCCTGGTAGCCGAAAGGAAAATTTTCGGCCCAAGACAGAGGGAAAATGGAACATGGAGACTCCTCAAGAACACCGAAGTCGAAGACCTCCTGGCTGACTGCAACATCATAGGCGAATTTAAGGCGCACAGACTGCGCTGGCTTGGCCACCTTATTAGGATGGATGACGATCGTGGTGTCAAAAGAGCCTATCTAGGATGTCCAACAGGCAAAAGACCGGTTGGGCGCCCCCGGTATCGCTGGCAAGATGCGGTGGAAGCAGACCTACGCGTGCTCCAAGCTAGCGACTGGCAAGAGACCGCACGAGACCGGGAGAAGTGGCGAAATCTCATATTGGAGGCCAAGACCCACTTTGGGTCGCTGAGCCAGCGTAGTAAGTAGTAAGTAAGTCCCTTACACCTTTTATATCGGAAGTCCAATTATTTCGTTTTCTGAAAGTTGTTCAAAATCGTTCTGATTCAATTTTCAGAAGTACCTTCCACTTCATATTAAACCATGATGGAAGATATATAGAAGGGCCTAGAAATCAACTGAATAGTAGACATAGACGAAAGAAGAATACTGAAGAAAAGGAAGTATAGTTTTTGGTCTTAACCTGCCGGAAAGGAAAAAAAAAATGTAATTAGTGTTGCCGTCGTCTTATTTTTAATTGACAGAAAGTAATTTCAAACTTCCGTAGCACAAACCTATCTCGTGTAAGTAATTTTAAAAAATGGTTTACAAAACGTAATATTCTTTCATGAACTCAACTATAAGATTCGAGCTTGAATAAAATAAGTCCGTTAGGTGCTTGCACAACAACTTATATTTCAGTCGCAGTCCCATATATAGAATGTCAAAAAAGGCGTTTGATTTATTTAGATATATAGTACAACAAGGCTTATAATGACATAGGCGAAGGCACTGCAAATCAAGGAAAACAGAGAAGAATTGTCAAAAATGACTTTTCACAAGGGGGTGAAACGTCAAAGCGATGTTAGTTCCTCATTTTGCTACATTCATTATAAGCCTTGTCAAACTGTAACTAGCTGTGCCCACTACTTTGTTCACGTGAAATGTAGACTTTTACAATATACACAAACAATTGGACTGATTCAAACGAAGTTATAAACAATGTACCTACCTATTTGTCTTACTTTCGTGCAACATATAAAATATGTTTCATTGAAATCGGTTCTCACAAACAAAAGCTACACGACTGCAATCAAGCTTGAAACTTTATACTTGCACATCTTCTGTTTGAGTGAACAGATTGCAACGAAACAAAGCCTAATTGTTGTAAAAAAATAAGGCATATATATTGTTGAAAACTACATTTGAATCAGTTCAGATTTTTTTATACTTCATAACTTTTGACGAAGTGAACCGTTCGTAATATACTTAAGTCTTAATAATGCAAAAAAATAAACCAAATACAGTCAAGAGCACATCAAGCTTGATATTTTGGACTTTGTACCGTTCTTATTACAATAGACGTACGGTCAACCGCTTATCGGTAGAAACTTTTTCAACTCTATTACCACGCCATAAGGTCTAAAAGTGTTTCTACTGATGTGCGGCCGTGTGTTCAATTCGGAACTAAAAAAACAAAAAACTGTTCATGCTGGAGTTGCACTGCGAGTGTCAAGCTTGACCTGTCGTTGACTGTACATTGTTGGAAACCGCGTTTTAATGGGTTCAACAGTTTGTAAGTTTATTGCGATTAAACAAACAAGCAAAATTTTCAAAGATGCCCTAAATGAATTTTATTACCTTTCTTGAAAATCCCTAGAACTTTTTTTCTTAGAAAATTTCAATGTACAGATTCGCAGTTAACAATTTTTTATAAGAACAAAGAATAATTTTATATAAGCCATCGTACCGGATCAACTGGACAAAAATATAAAGTCATACTACGTTAATTTTAAGATGGACAGCACACTATTTGTCTTATTAATTTTGAAATATTTTACCAAAAACAACAATATTATAGACAATAGATTTCTACAGATATAATAATAATCACAACATAATTCTAAAATGTAATGCAAATTCATTCTGAAATTCAACTAAAATATAAAAATATTGTACGTCTGGCCACACTGAAAAAAAAATTTGCGTACAACGTTCCATTACAAGAAAACTGTTATCAATTTTAATTACTATCACAAAATTTTCAATAATTTCAAATCTCTTTCCCGACCCCCTAAATTTATACTTAATTTAATTTATAAATTATATGACTTTATTGCATCAATAAAAATACATTCAAGACTGAAATAATGCTTTGTTTTCTTTTTATTAAATCGGATACCAACTAAATGCCTAAGCTGTTTGTATTACCTACGCTTTATAAGAAACAACAAAAAAAAAAAAAATTGCCGCCAAAACTGTATTGTTGAAAAAGCTATTGATAATTTGGTAAGTACAAACCTTTATTTAATTTAATAATATTTAGCATTCCAGCACTATTAATTAACTACTGAACTCCTAATAATAACTTTTCTTGTAAGTTTCTGAAAAAAGTTTTCAATTTCAAAAGAAAATTCACATCCATTAGAACAAAGTTTTTCGGCCTATATTCCTTCGGAAAAGTTACTGTATTCAAACACTACCTAGATGTAATTTTACTATTCTTGTTTTTTCAGCAAAAATGGATCAACAGAATTATTATGTAAGTACATACCTACATCTAATATATTATGTCCTACTAGCTTTTGTCTGCATTTTTTCATGGTTCAAACTATATTCATATCAAATACAATTAAAATAGATTTAGCGGTTAGGTCGTGAAAGTATAACAGGCAGACTTACTTCGCATTTATCCTATATTATTATACCCCTAGCCAAATTTTATTATGTTTTGCTCAGAACATGTAATTGAACAACTTTTCTTAAAAACATTGATTGAAAAAGCAGAAAAAAATTTGATCATCCCATACAAATTCCACTGTTGCTGGTGCAAGGTTTGTATGGGAGACCCAAAATCAAAATTCGCTTTTCGACCCATGTTTCCCTGGAAAAGGTGTTCAGATTTGTGTTCAGAGTCACATACAAAAATTTAGCTAGGGATCCAAAAATACCCTTGTATTTGTAATCAGTTTCTCAAAAACGTCTCTAACGATTTCGAAGAAATTTACCATGCAGAGGTTTTCGGAGGCATAAAATTGATCTAGCTAGGTCTCATGTCTGGGAAAATTCGTTTTATCCATTTTTTTGAGAATTCTTCTAAAACAGCGCATTACAAACAAAACCTACAGCGCCATCTGATGGCGAGTAAAGAAAAACTCGGTTGCCAAAATACCAATATTATAAATGAGGATTTATTTAGTTTTTAGGGTTCCGTACCTCAAAAGAAAAAAACGGAACCCTTATAGGATCACTTTGTTGTCAGTCTGTCTGTCAAGAAAATTAATATCATATATTAGGATCCATGAACCACACAAGATCTGAAAATTTCATTTTTTTACAACGACGCAATCAAAAGATATGGCTTTTTATGTCCTCATCTCCATACATTTATTCAAAAATGCAAAACCTACAGGGTACTTCCCGTTGACCTAAAATTATGAAATTTGGCAAGAAGCTAGGTCTCACAGTACAAATAATGGGAAAAGTCTGAAATCATTAAATATTTCAACTTTTCTCACAACTAATGGTAACCAATTGTGGTGAGCTCCCGTTTCAAGAACATTCATATAAGAGAGGGGTCAAGTTGGATGGTCGCTGAGGCGATTTTGTTTTAGTTCTATTTAAAAACGGGAACACTTACAAACTTGAAAATTGGTATATTTATAGTGCATAAGCTATAAAATAACAACAAATAATAAAATTTGGTCAAGCGCGTGTCGGACTCAAAAAATCTAGCACATTTGCGCGAGTCCGACTCGCACTTGGCCGGTTTTTTTTAACAAAATAGATCAATCTAAACAAAAGTTTCAATTATAATATTGTAACCGTCCCAAACAAAAAGTAAGTAAAAACTATATCTTAAGTACCTACTTCATCAAATGTAAATAAAACTAACTTTTAAACAGAACAAAAAAAAAAGAAGCGGAAACCGCCGCAGCAGCAGAAGAGGCGGAAACCAAGGTGGTAGGGGCGGTGCCCCCAACGCCGAAATGAGACGCCGCCTCGCCGCTGATGTGCGGCGTGCTACAGACTTGGTAAATAGAAAATACCAAGATCTGTGGTACGCCGCAGAGGTTCAAAGGCGCGCCGAGCACGCTGCCAAACAAAAACAGCGTGCTGATGATGATGTAAGGCGCGCCAGCGAGGAACTGGTCCGCCGTAAAGCTGCTGCGGAACAAATACCTCCATCAATAAATATTGAAGGTAAATATTTTAAAATAAGATACATACTTTTATGACATAAACAAAACGAAACAGAAAGTGTATAACCACCTTAAAGGATGTGAATCTGCCCATGAAACTAAACAACTTTCTCATAAGAACATGGATCGAAATTCAAAGATTTTTTTTTACCTCCTATACTAAATGTGCTGCTGTCCGCTGATGCAGTGTCTAGAGGACATAAAAAAATCATATTTTAACTCATGTTCTGTTACACTCTGTTTAAATTAAAAAAAAAATGATTTAAACAACAACCTAAGAATACAACGTGTAACGGAAAGGTATGATAATACTAAAGAACATCTTTCCTAGAAACACATACGTAGAAAAACGGAAAACCAATTTTGACCTCCCATACAAAATGCACTATCAGCTGGTGCAGTTACTATGGGAGGTCAAAATTTTATTTTCGTATTTCGACCTATGTTCCTTGGGGAAAGTAGTTCAGTTTCATGGATAGATACTCATCCTCCATTATCATCACACCTTTCCGTTTCACGTAGTATAGGTATATATTTAGACAAAAATTGGGTCAATGAGTTAATGCAGTCAATCACACGACAGTGGATACAATTGCAACTCTATTACCATGTCACAAATTTCTACTGGCGTACAGTTAGTTATAAAAGGTGTAAGGCCTTCCAAATACTGAAAGGGCATGATCAGTCAACGTAACTGAATAACTTTCCGCGAATAAAACTTTCAAGAAATGAAAAAAAAATCGGTCTCTCCATACAAAATTGAAAACTTGATTGAACAGTTTGTACAGAGAGGCCGACATTTTTTTTTCATTTTCTGAATGTTTTATTCGCTGAAAGTTGTTTAATTATATTGACTAATCATGCCCTTTCAGTATTCGGAAGGCTGTCCCTTACACCCATATTTGGGCTTAAATTTAATCCAAGCACAAGGCAACTCAAAATTTACTTCATCTGGTGTTAATACATTCAGTTTAATCTTTATACTTGATATACACCTAAGATGACAAGCACTATGACTGTTTTGGTACAGACAGGAACGTCATATATATTCCCTTATATAAAAAAAAAATTGTTTCATTAAAACATACTTTGTGAGGTATCATATAAAAGGTCTCCTTGATTAAATTACAAATATATAGCACACTTTAACACTTCTTCAATTGGTCTAACAAATTGTTTGAAAATCTGCAATTTAGAGTTTACTTTAAACTGCTATAGATTCAAAATAATTTGATATTTTTTTGTAAAATATATTTTAAATTACTACCAATGATACCTACTCCTATCACGACAAAGAAAAATTAACCCAAAATGTTCAAAAATAAGTGTTGTACACAAATTTAAAAAATATAAAATATCCGGCATTTACAACAAATAGGTAGGTACCCTGTGTCCAACTAAACCCTATGGATTACTGCTATTACCTATTATAACGATACAATTTTTTTTTCAAATGTTTAGAATTTTTTCAAATACCACAATAAGTTTATTTATTTTATTTTACCTTGTGCTAATATCTATTTGTGTTTATGCCTTTCTTTGCTATTGTAAGTAGGTACCTAGATATGCAATTATAATTCTATATCATAAAATGATTTATTTTTTCTTTTCCAGATACACTTAAGGAAGTTAGAATTGAAAAAGTTTAAATATTTTTAATTTTTTTAATAAAATATCTATAAATATTTGTGAAAAAAAAAATGTTTTATTGAATCAGAAACCAACAATTACTTAGGTGTTTTGTTATGTATTACCTACTTACTGTATACAATTAATTACATACAGTAAATAATAGAGTTATTTGGTAAATAATGCGCCAATACAATATACTTTCAATTATAAGTATACTCGTAGAGATATACCTATCGACCCACCTTGTATTTAATTTTTGAAGACCCCTAACTAAAAATACATACCTATTCGATTGACAAATAAAAAGTTTCAATGCAAGCCAAAAATTGTTGCTCAACCATAAGTACATTATTTTATCTTAAGCTAAAGTCTATTAGAACCTTATAATGCAAAATGAGCTGATGAATATAAATTAAAACACAATAGTACCTACATTATACTTCAGAGGAAAGAAAGTGACAGTTACATACCAAGATTATGGTATTTGCAACACGAGCTTGCGAGGAGGGTCGTAAACCATTTGAGGTATGGAACTTTACTTTATCCAAAGTATTATATAATGCTTTTCTATACACCTACGAATAAAATAATAGATACCTACTCGTATAAATGCATAGAACTGTTCATATTTACTTATAAGTAAAAATATTTACGTATTAAATTCTCAACATGCCTCAATATTTGTTTTTTGTTAGGAATAAGGTCCCTTGTTACAAAAAAAAATTCACAGATTTTTCGGACCAGGCACATTTTAAATAAAATATATATAAGAAATTCGCACCAACAGTGAGACTTTTCTGAGTTATACGTGAATATTCTTTGCTATGCACTAAAAATAACAAGTCTTTAGATTATCTGCGGCTGATTAAAATACAATAAATAGGTATACTGCGTACAAAAAACTTTGTCCATGACCGTTAATGCGCATAAGTCAAAAAATGAATCGCGGGGATCGTTCGAATCGTTCATTGGCTCTTCGCCTATCACCCATGCGCGGAAAATAACCGTCATGGACAAAGTTGTTCTGAACGTGCTGTAGGTATTAATAAAGTCCAATAAGGCTTAAAGGACAAAGTACAGAAACCAAACAATTGGGTTAGTCAACTATTGGGATAAGAATAAATGATTATTATTAATAATTTAAAAAGTCAAATGTGTCAAATTTGATGTGCTCTTGACTATACCTATATAGGTGTAGGAGATATTTAGATTATTGTTCCCAAGAAAATGAAATTTAACAATCGGCCAAGCGCGAGTCGGACTCGCACATTGAGGGTTCCATACGACTAAAGTAAATAACCGTCTTAGTAAAGTTATGGACGCGAAGTTCCGCAAAAGTATATTAAATGCGCGCGAACCCCACACGCACTTGATTAATTTTTATGTTATTTTACAGCTTATGCATTTATGATTTCCTCGTTTGCAAATATTCCCGGTTTTATGAGAGTTAAAATGAAAATCGCCTAAAAGCTCTTATTATTTTTTTTTTTATTTGTGGTTACATCAGCAACAAAATAATATGCAAAAATTTCAACGTGAGATACAGCCCGCTAACAGACACACATTAGAGGCATATTCATAGGATCCTATATGGCATCCTAAAAATAATGCAGTGGTACCTATAGCATAAAAATATTATAGTATTTTGACTTATTTATAGACAAGAAAAACAAAATTAAACTAAAATATATTTTATTAGGACACAATAATATGTGCTTGTTCATCGTTCACAGTTTTTATTGATGTTTTTCTTCTAAAAAGTCTTCAGCTTGACTTTGTAACTTCCGAAGATAATAACTATTGTCATATGTATTATTATTCATATATCTTAGAACCTATTATTCACACTTGCCATATACAATGCTACAGCTTTGAGTTAGCTTGGGCTATCATTTCTTGATAAATTTTGACTTCTTTTTGATTCCACTTATCTGACGTTAAAGGTTTTAAACTTTTTATATGAATTATCATTTTCTTCGAGACAAAATCTTACAAGTAAACAATATTTTGATCATCTATCAGGATTTTCATCATTATCTATCGAATACAAAACAATAGAGCCTTGCTGCATTTGTATTTATCTGCTACAGCTCAGTTTTTTAAAACAGATGGATCTTTTGGTCCAATTGGAAAGGCTTTGTTTTGAAAATTTCTTTGCATTGGTCTGTGTCTGTCGTGCAGGACAGAATAGGTTTGAGCCAATAGCACTGATTACTGATTGGGGCAGCCTCGGCACGTGTTCACAGCCTCCTGAAAAACAAAAGGCACTTATTATTTTTTATAGAAATTGTAACTTGTTAGACAATATTATAGGTACATAATAACATTGAAGCATTATATATTTACCAGAACAAACTTACATCAAATGTTTTGCGGTTCTAATTTTAGCGACATTGTGCTTGTCACTGTTTTGAATTCGCTTAAACAAATACAGCCATATCGTCAGGTTTTTTTTTTTCGTAAGTTATGTTTTGTGTCAACTGTCATTCGTTTGTTACCACAGATTGGTCTATATCTAAAGACTTGTTTTTTTTTTATGCATGGCAAAGAACATTCATGTTAAACTGCCCATACAAAGCCTTGCCTGCAGGGCTCTTATGATAATTGACCGTCCATTTATCTGGTCATTGTGGTGCCGTGTATTCTCCAACTTCGACACTGGCAAAATTGTCCATGTTGACAGAAGCCATATTACAAATATTTGATTTGATTTTATCAAGGAGGTTTTAATCCACGCTACGCTTAGCGTGGATTAAAACCTCCTTGGATTTTATAATTATTGACGTTTATTTTGTGTTGTGTTGTGCATAATG